>JAECUM010093069.1:0-114671 GCA_016617855.1 Megalonaias nervosa
TGTGAGAGACACACACACACAGACAGAGAGACAGAGACAGGGAGAAACAAAGAGAGACAGAGAGGGACAGAGACATACAGAGACAGAGGGTGAACTTCGTATTGGAATGAATCACATGATTCATTTTTTAAACTGAACTTTTGATACAATTGCAAGACAAAATTAAACAATCAAATTTCTCAGCTTTTTCCAACAAATGTTATAATTTAACTTCCGTATGTATTGTTAATGCCAATAAAGACTGGTTACATTTGTAATTTATGCAATGTTTCAGAATCAGAGTATAGGATGAAAACTGAATACAAAATATTGAAGCACACATGAATACATTGAATACACACATGAATACATTGAATACAGACATAAATACATTGAATACAGACATGAATACATTGAATACACTCATGAATACATTGAATACAGACACGAATACATTGAACACAGACATAAATACATTGAATACACACATGAATACATTGAATACACACATGAATACATTGAATACAGACATAAATACATCGAATACAGAGATGAATACATTGAATACACACATGAATACATTGAATACACACATGAATACATTGAATACACACATGAATACACTGAATACAGACATAAATGCATTGAATACAGACATGAATACATTGAATACAGACATGAATACATTGAATGCACACATGAATACATTGAATACAGACATGAATATACTGAATACAGACATAAATGCATTGAATACAGACATGAATACATTGAATACAGACATAAATACATTGAATACACACATGAATACATTGAATACACACATGAATACATTGAATACAGACATAAATACATTGAATACAGACATGAATACATTGAATACACACATGAATACATTGAATACAGACATGAAAATATTGAATACAGACATAAATGCATTGAATTCAGACACAAATATATTGAAACACACATGAATGCGTTGAATACAAATATGAACATATTTAATACCGACAGGAATACATTAACTGAGACATGAGCACGATGAACACAGACTTTAATTCATTGAATACAGGCATGACTACATTGAATACAGACATGAATACATTGAATAAAGACATTATTCATTTAGATAATCATGAAATGCACATTTCATATTTGTTAGTAATATAAATTTGTCAATTAGATTTTACAGGGACTACATGGACGATGGGAATATTTATTAATGTGCCTTCCTCTTCTTCCTCATCCTCTTCTTCTTCTTCTCGCTTTATGTGGTTAAAATGAAAGACTTATGGAAGCTGTGGAAAAATAAATCATTAATAATTTATTCTTTTCAGATACATCAAGGACATGCTATTCCATTTCCTGCAATGCAAGGGCGAAATCTAGAAGATATAATTACGAATGTTTACTAGAAACAATTCAATATGGGAAAAGAAACAACGCCTTTTCTGTATCATGACCTTCGCCCCATCTAATCATTATTTCACAGAAGGCATATAAGATCTTATTCATATTTGTCTTGGTATTTAAGTCAATGCATGACGTCAGTAATCATCGTTCATATCACTGTAAATAAAATAAATTCGCATTACATTTCTTTTCCCCACTTGTATAGACATAAATTAACTTTCAAGATTTCTCTCTCTCTCTCACACACACACACACACACACACACACACACACACACACACACACACGCAAGGGGCCCCGAGTGGCCGAGTGGTCTAAAGCGCTCTCCGTTACGGATCACTGCCATCTCACCTCTGTCTGCGTAAGTTCAAGTCGCAGGCTCGGCTAACGTGGGTACGTGAGAAAGCCTGCCAGTAGCTTCTCGTGGGTCGGTGGTTCTTCCCAGGGTTTTCCAGGGTTCTTCCTCCACCAATTATACTGGCCGCCATGTATAGCCTATCTTGTGCTGAAAAATGGCGTTAAACCCCACAACAATAACAACAACAACAACTCTCTCTCTCTCTCTCTCTCTCTCTCTCTCTCTCTCTCACACACACACACAACAGTTAATATAAGCCAGATATTTAAATTGATATACATGTATTTACTTGATCCTCAATACGTGACAGCGTATCTTGACAGTTGGCTAAATATTGTCATGTGAGTCTCATATCACAATTGATCAACAATTCAATCCGTCATATAATTAACTAGATAATCAATAAACTATCAATCGGTATAATGTTACCCTTCCACAAAATGAAGATACTAATATATTTTGTATATATTCTTTAATTTATATGTGACCTGTAACTTTTGTCTTTATTGGTCACATATTTGGAGACCATTTGTGCCTATTTTTTCTTCTTTGTTTTTACTTGTTTGTTTATCTGTTTATTTATATCTATTTATTTATCTCATATTGTCCTTGTATTCCTTCTCATATAATGTTATGCTTATTTGATTTGCATATGAGCCATTGTATGGTTAGACGGATTCTCCTGCTCAAATGATCATAACCAATGAACATTTTATTTATTCAACATTGACTTTTAATCTGTAATAATAACGCAAATGACAACGCATGCCTCAAACAATCTTATTTACAATATACCATATTTAAATAGAAAAGCTGAATTCACAAATATGTCTGGGCGACTTAATTAACAGTAATCTTCAACACAACAGCCGGTTTCTGGAGTATTTAGTTAAATACATTGTATTCATTCCGATCCTTAATCTAGAACCAAAATCAACTATACCATAGATCAATGTCTAATGGCGAAAACGGTTTTAAAAATATCAACGATTCGAACTAGTCGTATCGGGAAGTTTCAGATTCATGTATAATGTTGCAGGTATGTATGTATGTATGTATGTATGTATGTATATGTGTGTGTGTATGTATGTATGTCTGTGTGTATGTATGTATGTATGTATGTATGTATGTATGTATGTATGTATGTATGTGTGTGTATGTATGTATTATGTATGGTTGTATGTATGGTTGTATGTATGTATGTATGTATGTATGTAGTGTTTTCAGCATGTCAGCACAAAAATGGCTGTGAAGTTCCAACCAAAGGTAAATCTGGAAAAATAAAACATGAATTGCACACAAATGTTGGAAGACAAACCCTTCCAGTTAAATGTAAACGTCAGGTACAAAATGATAAATATAAAACGTAAGTATGTTAAAAGTTTGTAAAGTGTATATAAACTAACAGATAAAAATAATATATATAATATCCTTAAAACATGATTAAAAGTTTCTGTTTAAACCACAGTCACTTAACATGTCCAAGATTTTCTTATCTGTTACGTCCTCTTACCAGTGGCCTAGTGGTTAGAACGTCCGCCTCAAATACGGGAGGTCACGAGTTCGAACCCCGGTCGAGTTATACCAAAGAGGTTAAGAACATTAAGAGATTAGTGTTAGGACTGGTCTGCCTGGTGTCAGGATAATGTGACTGGGTGGGACATCACTCTATATGTCTGCGGCATGATTCCCCAGTGCTAGACATCACTATAAACTGCCACACTACAGACATCGCAGCGATATGACTGAACAATTGTTAAAGCTTCGTTAAAAATCAAACACACACACGTACATGCAAGTCCTCTTACAGTTTCTTTTAACAGTTTACGTTGAAATACTTCTGTCTGACAGGGAAAGCGACAGACGCGACACGAATGTATTCATCTGTCAGTGGACACTGACATTGTATTTGGTCGAGGTTACCGTCAGGGGTTTACATCCTGGAGAAGTTATAATGTACACAAATATACTAATATACTCTAGCAAGGACTAAACAAAATTGCAGTCTTTTTTTCATAAACAGTTTGTTTGGGTATTTTACAGCAAAGCAACACGTTTAAGGTTACATCGAATGGACGCAAAGAAGCAATGTGCCTGTGAAGAGAGCTACAACACTAACTCAAGCTGATATGGCGATTCCACAATCAAAACGATAAAAAAAGAAATTCTATCACAGGAATAGCATGTTTGTTTTCCACAGTTGTTGCACCTACTCATTTACTGCTTTAATAATGGTTCTAATGTATTATAATATTGGTTGGAGACGGCAAGGGGCGTCGGAGGTGGGGGAAGGGACGATTTGGGTGGGGGAGGGGAGGAAGTGGGTGGACAGAGGCCTGTCATCATCTGAAGCGAATGATCCTTGTTGTGCCTTCACGAAATCAACTTTTCCTTTTTACCGCCAAAAATTTGACTTGCAAATTATAGCAATAACTCCCGTCTAAAGAGGACCCTGGACGCTTCAAAGTTTCCATCTTGTCGATTTCCTTTATTGTAGAAGTCTTATTAAACTCCAAGCTGTTTGTGACTTTGATTCAAGTGTAGACGTGGGATTCTCTTAATCATAGACTGCTTGTGAAATTAATATTATTGAGACGGGGTAATATTCCTCCACAAGAAACACCTTTCAATTATTGCTAATTCTTCGGTATATTCCTATTCTGCAAAGTTCTACGGTCCATGCGGATAGGGGGCTGAATTAAACTGTAGGCTTGACAGGAAAATTGGTACTTAGGGGTTCTAAGTTATGATTACACGGCGTTATCCGATCTCTGCACGTGGCGAGGGGAGTGAAAGGAGGCAGGTGCGATGTCCCCGGGACGGGTGATCGGGTGGGGAGATATATAGCCCCTGACACATTCAACAATTCCCACATAAAGTTTTTTTCTCTCAAGCCCGAGTCTGTATTTTAATTCCAAGACTAATTAAAGAAAGCTGCGCTACGATTTCATAAAGAGCGGTCTTCGGGATGCATTGAACAATATTAGGAAAGAAACTGAATGGAAGACAGAGTACTTACAATTTATGAAGTTGCATGCTGATTTTTGACCTTTCTTAAAAGAAACATAAATCATTTTATCTCCCTGTGTGTGTGTTCTTTTTTCTTTATCTTTGTTTTTTTTTTTTTCATGAAGATTTTTTTCCCTGAAGGATTAGTCTTTGTAAAAAGCGGGAGAGCTAGCGCAAAATAACCAACTTCTGAACAGAACCTTTTTCGATTTTCTTTTAAGCATCGATTTTATTATGATGATGTTAAATATTGAATGCTTAATTAAATGTAACCTCCCTCCCATTATTATTATTATTATTATTATTATTATTATTATTAATTGTTATTATTATTATTATCATTATTATTATTATTATTATTATTATTATTATTATTATTATTATTATTATTATTTAGAATACATTAGGACATTTTCAAGGCTTCACATAATGACTAAACTGACAGATATTTTGCTACTGTATATACATAAAAAAACATGTTTTATTTCAGAAGCAATTATATTTTGGAAGATAACTTTAGTAGGCTGAAGCGCACGTTTATTTGTCGTCTTGAAATTAATTGCAACGATTGTTGTATGACTTCTTGCCAGTTTAAAACAAGTTTTAAAAAAATCAAACTGCACACCTCGAAGACGATTTTAATATTTCCTTCCTAAGAATTTTCATTACTGTGAGCAAAGCTATAGTCAAACACATGCAAGCGTCATTCAAAATATTAATAATATCACATGCACTTTTCTCTATTAGTATATCGCAGGACAAACTTGAATAAAATGGAAATGAGGGTTCATGAAGTAGTATGGGTAACTTAAGGGCCATTAAATCCATTTAGAAATTTATGTAAATTATTTCATGCAAGTGTTTTCTTATTTCCATTAATTCAAATAATTTACAATTTAAGAAATACCAATGAAAATTGGTTACAATCCCCAAAATTTCCTTAAATATAACGTTTAACTTGTTGTCTATGTCATCTATCTGTCTGTCTCTCTTTGTGTCTGTCTGTCTGTCTCTCTCAATATATATATATATATATATGCAAATTCCTGCAGGTTGATATTTATGCCATGTACTTTTGTTGATGTCACTACTGAGCTAATGTTCACCACGTCTTTTCAAATAGAAAACTTGATTTGCGGTACGTTATTAATAATAATTGAGTTTTTTGACAATTAAGGCATGTATGTATGTATGTATGTATGTATGTATGCATGCATGTATGCCTGCCTGTCTCTCTGTCTGTCCGTTTGTCTGTATATAATCTTGATCACGCTAGGACAAATATATTCAGTCCTGTATGTATTATGCTGTAAGGGTTTCTTAAATGATTCACAAATGAAATTGCAATCACTGGCCCACTCTCTCTCTCTCTCTCTCTCTCTCTCTCTCTCTCTCTCTTTTCATCCTGCCATATACTTATCAATAATAATCGAATATTATTGATTAGAAGTCAATCTGCGTATCCTCATTGCGTCTTACCCCCCGAAAAAATCCCACGAATTTCATCAATGGACTTTTGATTTTCTTTTCGAATTTTTAAAATTACTTTTTTAAATAGATTATTGTCATCTTCAAGGAAAGCATTGAGATAATACAAAATATGCAAACATTGTATTGTCTCCGGATGACTGATGAATCATTTTCTACATGTACACATGGCTTGATGGCCACAAAAAATTAAATGGGTACGGAACTGGACTTTAAAAACAATATATTGAATACAGAAACCGCAATCGACTTATTAGTCATTTCACTGAAAGTGATTTATTTAATCAAGTGATTGAAACAACACTAGCAAACAAATGAAAAGTTTGTGTTCATCAGTGCTTTTGCCTTAAAAAGCATTCCCACATTTGGTTTTACAAGGCCAAACTGCCATCAGACTTAAGAAATTGATTAACTGCTTAATTCAAACTTTTGGAAAGACCTAAATCACTCTCAACTTCTTTCTCAATTTCATTAGAAAAATGATAATCATCTTGTTTAGATGTAACGATCCTGTAAACAAATAATCAGTGTAAAACATTTAAGCTGAGTATGTTTTCAAAGTTGTAATATTTCTGCAAGTGAACCAAATATATCGCATTCTTATCTATCTATTTATCTCTCCATCCGTCCGTCCATAGTCTGTCCACCCATTCACTCATCCATCTATTCGCCCTTTGTCCATCTACCCAACCACCCATACATCATTCATTCCACACATATCATTATCTCTATGTTTTTATCTGTTTATCTTCAAAGAGTATGCAATGGACACAATATAAGGCAGATAAAATTTATATTGTATAGTTGTTGTTTTCTAAAAGAAAATAAGTAGATATTGATCAGTCTAAAATTAGCCCGTTTTCCACATCTGCCGGACATAGGGCTGAAAGATCCAGTTGGTCACTCTTGAAAACCATTAGGATAGCAGTATTTGTCGAGATAAACTTGACCATAAATTTTCATAGACTGGCAACTGTACGAAGGAGGAAGACAAAAACGAAACCTTGAAGGAGAATAATTGTTCACAGCCACGTTACTGATCGAGATATTCAGGAGAGATAGGACCCAATTAAATGAAAGCAAAGAGGTAGTTCGAAACCTTCCTTAATGTCAAGGACACATGATCACAATTAACAACTTGTATAAGTCACTTCTTTTATGATAATAATCATTCCTGCCCTCTATATAAAGAACACCCTTTTATCTATTGACCTAAAATGTGCTAGAATTTCTCAAACAGTGTTCAAATGTTCCCTGAACAATACTAACGTATTAGATTAAGAATAAAATGCTGCAGTACGGAGATTTCCATTCCGGTATCTGCATTCTATTAACTTTTTGTTATTAGACGATATTAATGTAGTTTTTAAAAATAAATTAACATCTTTCTATGAATTTTTCTTTTCAATCTAATAAAAGCTTCATTTATTGCTAAATCACGCATTTTCTCATCATGTTCTTTTGTCTAGATATTTAGTCCATTACCTTACCTATGCAACAACGAAAATATGTTTCAAGGGTGGACGTCAACGTCTTCAAAGCAAATAGTCTGCACACGTCAACGTCTTCAAAGCAAAAAGTAAACAAACCTCAATGCCTTCAAAGCAAATAGTCATCAGACGTCAGCGTCTTCAAAGCAAACAGTCTGCAGACATCATCGTCTTCAAAGCATAAAGTCTGCAGATGTCAACATCCTGAAAGCAAATATTCTGCAGACGTCAGCCCCTAAAACGCAAACAGTCTATATACATCAGTGTCTTCAAAGCAAACAGCAGCATAATTTCCTGAATTGTTCAGTCTTCAGATAAGTTGCTTTTATCTAAATTAATCGCCATCTAAATGTTTTTATCGCATTGACTATTGTTTTTATCGCATTGATTATTGTTTGGCAACAGTTAGCGCTAATATAGCTTGATTATCCTAAAGACAATGTTTCTCTATATTTTATTGCTTCAATATTTGTAGATTACGAATGCGATATTCCATAACGTCTTGTGGCATAATTTCAATCAAAAAGATTCTTAATTTTCCCTCATTATGATTCCAAAATCAATGACAGAACAGAAGCACGGTTACAGTTGCCCAGTCTCTCTACTGCTCAGATCACATTACGGAATTGACCCGGCTAACAAATGAAGTGCATCAAAAGCAGAATTAAGTTGGATCGACAGAAAAACAAAATTCACCCATTCCAGACCAACTGGAAAAGTTGTTTCGATGCGCATTCATTCACAATATGACTCAAAATTTATATTTGAAGTAGTCCAAGGCGAGTATTATCTATGAAAATAATGACGAAAGCAAGAAACATTCAATGGTCGCTGGTCGGTATAAGATGTGCATTAATATTTTTACTGGGCATTTATGGATTTACGACCATTAGGCAGAAAAATAAAATGAGTATATAACAAAACGTTTACTGTATTTGTATGGGAAAATATGAACTCATTTTATCGAAGAAATACTTCACTCCCAAGGTCGTGAAGTACTACTCTGAAAAACTCGTTCATAATTTGACATACAAATGAAGTAACATATAAACACTTTTATCGTATATAATAATTCAATAGATTTAAAAACTAATGGTCACTAAAATAACAATACACGAAAGGCAGCTAATTAAAATGTGGTATTCATGAACAGATTTCCATTTTTAGTACACAAAGCTTTGATTCTTATCGATTCTACTAATTCCATATTTGCCAATCTCATCGTGTGAATGCTGCTAAAGGTAATCGTCAGGGGTCGGCAACATATATTGTGCATAGCGTGCCACTTTTTCCGTATTAATTACAAAATGAACGAGCGCGTGCCACCAGTAAGAAGGTAACAGTTAAAATCGAGATTTTAGGCTGCCCTTCACGTGTCACACAAAACATTTTGACGTGCCACCTTGAGGCACGCGTGCCGTAGGTTGCCGACGCCTGGTATACAGCTTAACAAGCGTGGCGCAATCCTTTCTATGTATTACCACCTCGATACGAGAACATTCAAACGCAAAAGCTAAAAGGTTTTGGCGCATTTAGACTGGAGAGCATTTCAAATCATCAAAATTGTCAGCATAACCTGGTTGCTTCCGGTCCTTTCCAAATTACTATTGGTGACAGGTAAGCGTTGCAGTATTTTTTTCTCTCTATCTCTCACTGCTGTCTTTTCCGACTACGTGGTGCACATATGGAGCTATTTGTTCCTTCAAATAAATAAAATGCATCCTAACTATTTGTCAGGATTTTCTTTGCTGACGTCGAACAATATTCCCAATCTTGTTATGTCAGATATATTCTTATCGTAACTCAACACACTCAGGCTATGGTCAGTTGGAAACCTTACTCTGATACACAATCCTATTAACCTAAAATAAATGTCTCTCTAGTTGCTACTTGCATTACTCACTGGGACCATGACATAACTAGACAACTCAGATAAACTAATACATTCCACAGTGGCTTGTAAATTTCTAGCTGACAATGTCGGTCGACATACACCGATTTTCATCGCTTAAGAGAATTCACAACTTACTTACATAAATGAATTAATGGGCTTCACATCTAAACTTCATTACTTGCTAACTAGTGATTCCTTAACACAAACATAGTAAAATCAATTCTTAGCGTACATGCTATGCTAGATATCCTTTAAGACATAAAATTCATTCTCACAATTCGTATCAGTCATGCATGAAGTATATGATTTCTTTTACATATAAACCACTTAATCTGAGCACATACACAATGAAATATTGTATGACATTCTTACAATACATGAATCGTATAACATTCGAGACAAAGAATGCAAGATTAATTTCTGAACTCAAGGAAAATTGAAGTATGAATTTAAAACGAATAAATTCAGCAAATAATTACAAATTTGCATCAATGAGCATATTGTATGTGATTGAGACAATGGCATGTGCTTTTGAGAGACTCGCTCTTTCAATGCAGCCGAATCTCTCTCCGTGGCCCTCAATGTCTTCCAGATCTCATCCCTTGGACAATGTATTTGAGAAATAATACATATTAATTTCCTCGGAGTCCCTCAGATTTCCCTTTCGGCAGAAAACTTTGGACTGATTAATTGCGCGAGGGAAATAACTTAAAACCTTGGATTTCGTCTGGGGACACAAACACCTTCATTTAGCTTATCCAGTCAGGATGAACTTTCTCTAAGCGCCAACATTTCAGTACTCCCATCAAAGTCAGAATATTTATCTCTAGTCCGCCTTTATCAATAGCTATTCTGGAAAATATCGTTTTATCACACCTATTTCAAATGGCCCCAAAATGTCGGATGAGGGAGGTCGCGGGTTCGAACCCCAGCCTAGTCATATCAAAGACTTATATAAACAGTACTAACATCTGTCTCGCTAGGGGCTCAGCATTAAAACATTAGTGTTAGGATTGGTCGGCCTGGTGTCAGGATAATGTGACTGGGTGGGGCATCATACCCCAGTGCTAGACATCACTAAAAACTGCCACACTGCAGATATCGTAACGAAATGACTGTTGTTTTTTTTTTAAAGCTACGTTTAAAATCCAAGTCACACAAACACAGCATACGTCAGTCTTAATGGCTACGTGTCATGCTGACCACGACGGAATGTACGGCGAAGATATCTAAACATGACTGCATCACTGCAAGTGCAAGCGACAACGGTGTAGACACGCCAATTAATAATTTTTCATTTTTATATTATTTTTAATGTTTCGGCTCATAATAAATAATGTTACATTTTAATAAATTCAACAGTTTTCAGAGAAGTGATAAAAGTATTACCAAACGAAAGTGTTGGAAATAAAATTCGACGTTTGAACAACAAAATAAATGCACTTCTGATATTTAATGATATTCTGCACCTCTGCAATTAAAACTTTGAAGAATCCTTGGTTTATATAGCCAGAAACGTTTGCTCTGATTGCTGTTAAAGACGGCACGTCAACTAGTCATAGTGACGTCAGAGAATCTATTATGACGTTATAACAGTCACTTTCTAGAGAACAGTTAAAACTCAGTATTATTTGTATTCGAGCTTGGCATGCGGTATAAAGAACGAGAACCGATTATGCGCATTAGTACACCGAAACATTATAGAACAGATCCTATCTACCTTCTTTAATCCCAGACTGAGATCTTCATATTCCGTATTAAAAGTCTCTGCAATAACGGATTACTAAATATACTATCTAAATTGAGTGTGATGCAATTATCAAAGTGCATAGCTTTATCCAGGTAGCATGTAACTACTAAATTTGTTATTTTGAGGCAGTGGCATTACCCTTTCAAAGGCATTTAACCCAAGCGAAATGACTGATCATGGAAACACGAGTATTCCCCCTTGTTAAGCCTATCTTGCGAATAGGGGATTGGTTGGTTGGTTGTTTACATTTTTACGGTGCACCAGCACTGCTAGGCTATTTAGCGCCATGCAAAAGGTTATGAAACCAAACAGTTGAAAGCAAAACGAAAAGACGGTAAACGTAATAAATAAATAAAGCATCAGTATACAGTATACATTCTACTATATTGTGTGAGGTACTCAGCTTAGTATTTTTGAGGAAAATACTGGCTAAAAATGGGTTCTCTAGTTTTCTATTGTGTAGTGACTGAAGTACTGATATAGTGAGTCGGTGAAGATGATGTTGTTTAAAATATGTTTGTTTTCAATATATTGCAATGCAAGGTCTATTGCTCTGATTTCGGCTGAAAAAAATGATATACCATTTGGCAAGCGAACTTTTGTTGCGTGTTTTCCACTAACGAAGGCTGCAGCAGCATTTTCCTCATCTTTTGATCCATCAGTATAAATTCTTGTGTAGTTTTCAAATTAGGCGAGGTGTTCATGATAAGAGCTGTGGAAGATGAAAGGGTTTGTATCCGATTTTTTTCCATCGTGTAACGTAAAAAGTACTTTTGGTTGTTTAAGTAGCCATAGAGGTGTTTCGGAGATGGACGTTTTCTGAATTTTGGAATGATCAATTTTAGTACTGTCAAGGCACGGTAATATTCTAATGCCAAAGGTAGGTTAGGCGTTTGATTTATTTTCAAATAAGGTTTTGTATTTGGGTTGAAAAACAGCCGGAAAAGCAGGGTTCAGAGGGTTTGATTTTAATTTGAGAGCATACTGTGCGGAAAGCATTTCTCTACGATGTGATAAAGGTGGTTCGTTCGCTTCAACCAATAGGCTTTCACACGGGGATGTCTTAAATGCTCCCAGAGTGAGTCTTATTCCTTGATGATGAATTGGGTCAAGCATCTTCAAATAGGACTTCCTAGCTGAACCATAAATAACGCAACCATGGTCCAGTTTGGAGCGAATAAACGTTCTATATAAACTGAGGATGACTTTTCTATCTGCACCCCAGTCAGTGTGCGCTACTACTTTAAGTAGATCTAGAGATTTCAAGCATTTAGCTTTCAAGTTCTTCAAGTGTGGAATAAAAGTCAGTTTTCTGTCGAAGATAATATATAAAAACTTTGTTTCCTCAACAAATGGAATAGGTGTTCCGTCCAGCGTGAGTTTAGGTTCATCATGACGTCTTCGTAACTGACAGAAATGCATACATACTGTTTTTGATTTCGAGAATTTGAAACCGTTAGTATTGGCAAAAATTTGAATCTTGTTGATATTTTGCTGTAGTTGTCTTTCAATTGATTGCATGTGCTTTGATCGATAACATATTAGAACGTCATCAACGTATGAGGAGCAATCCACACCAGGAGTCAGTCACTTGGTGATGCTATTGATTTTAATGTTGAAAATCGTCACAGATAAAATACTGCCATGGGGCACACCCATCTC
Organism: Megalonaias nervosa; assembly: GCA_016617855.1. Taxonomy (NCBI): domain Eukaryota; kingdom Metazoa; phylum Mollusca; class Bivalvia; order Unionida; family Unionidae; genus Megalonaias; species Megalonaias nervosa. The sequence goes on from JAECUM010093069.1 coordinate 13,044, forward strand.
TTGCTCGTGTATATCAGAGAGGGTGGAGCCCCCTCGTACCTTGAATTCTCTGTCTGAAGAGAAAGTTTGATATGAAAGAGGGCAGACGGCCTCTTAGACCTAGATCGTGCAGGTCATTTTGTATCCCGTTCTTCCATTCATGTCATAGGCCTTTTCTAAATCAATCAAAACCGCTACTAAACTTTCCTTCTTTATAAAAGCGTCGCAAATAAATGTCTCCAGTCTAACCAGATGATTATTGGTGCTACGACCATAACGAAAGCCACTTGGGAAAGGAGATATTATATTGTTAGTTTCCAAATACCATACAAGCCGAGAATTGATCATTCATTCCATTCTTCTATACACGCAGCTTGTCAGTGCAATGGGTCTATAGTTGGTAGGATCTGCACTATCTTTACCTGGTTTGGGAACTGGTATTACTGTTGCTTCTTTCCAATGTTTTGGTACATTGCCAGTAATCCATAAATCATTGAAGATCTCCAGAAGAACTGTTAATGATGGTTCTGGAGGGTGTTTCAAAAACTGGTAATGTATATCATCAGGCCCAGCGGATGTATCATGGGCCTTATTCAAAGAGTCCATAAGCTCCAACAATGAAAACGGTTGATTATAATTTTCCGAGTTATTAGATGTGAATTTCACCGTGTCTTTTCTTTCTGAGCTTTTAATCTTCGGAAAGCTTTTGAATAATTAGACGATGAGGAATGTTTAGAGAAACTATCAGCAGGTATATTAACTTTGTCATGCTAGGAATTGAAATTATTTAGTTTCAGATGTCGGAAAGAATTGCGTTTTCCCTTTCCATTTATTTTGCGGATAGTGTCCCAAACTTTCTTTATAGAGGAACGAGAATTTAAAGTTGAAACATATTTTTTCCATGATGCTCTTTTACGTTTTTTTAATCGTACGGCGTGCTTTGGCCCGAACAATACGGTACTTAGTTAAATTTTCGGACGTTCGATGATTATTAAATTTTTCCAGTGCTTCTCGGCGTTGTCTAATGGCTATTTTTACATCCTTTGGTGAACCACGGTTTTGGGGTTCTTTTTCAGTTCGGTGAGGACTTAGGAACGGATTCTTCTGCATTCTCAATTAGGACAGTGGCAAAATACTGAATATGGTCGTTGTCGTTTAGAACGGTATCTCTGTTAAGCCTAGTTATACAGTGTTTCAAACTTGACCCAGTCGGCCTTCTTTAAGTTCCATTGTGGAACTGCGTCATCAATTGCTGAGTTAATATTTTCAAGGGAGATTGGAAAGTGATCACTGCTGTGAACGTCATCAGCGACCTTCCAATTATAATACAAAAGTAGCGAAGGAGAACAAATTGTCAAGTCGATACACGTGTATGTACCCGAACCTGGGTGTAAGTACGTCGGAGATTTGGTGTTTTATAGACACAAATCGTGTCTAGAAATGAAGTCTTCTACTGTGTGGCCTCTGTCACTTATGTGATTTGATCCCCATAAAATGTTATGGGCATTAAAATCCCCGAGTAAAACAAAAGGCGCGGAAAGTTGTTACAAGAGAGTCTAATTCATTTGGTAGTAGGTTGGTGTTTGGTAATATGGAAATAGAACAAAAGGTAATCACTCGAGGTTGAGTGACACTTACAGGAATGGGTTGCAAAGGAAATAGGTTTGTACACCAGCTATATGTTAGAATGCTCATTTCTGTGACGGATATCTATATGACGTATATTATAATTTTTGCGAGCCTTTTGAGTTAATGACAATATTTTTATATCGGTTTCTAACACTACATTATTTGGTAATGCCCACAGCAAGAGAATGTGTGTCTTGTTGTGACATAGAGAATGTCACAAGTGTCCACGATGAATACCAGGGGATACAATGTACAACACACCATCCAGGGTTCAGTCCAGTTTGTCTAGACATCCACGTTTTAAAAGTTGCATACTACCAATATAGACAACAATTTGGAGAACGTCCAGAACAAGGAAATGAGTAAGTAAAATGTTTTGAGTAATTTTTCACGTTCTTCTGTTTTCATAAATTTTGTTTTCATGATCTATGCATGACAGCATAGTATTGGGGTTATTAATCCAGCAAATAAAGCTACCGCTTTTTCCAGTCATATTATGCCACCTTCTTGGACTGAACCCCTGTTCTGGAGGCCTACACTGTCTAAACTTTATACCACAGTGAGACTGATAAATCATGCCAAAAACAACACATTGTTTTATTTCATTTTTTGTGTCGGAATATATATATATATATATATATATATATATATATATATATATATATATATATATATATATATATGCACAAATTGTATTTGTAATCATTTAACTTTATTGATTTCATACAAAATAACAATAAATCACTTACTAAAACTTTTGATTTCCTAATTTAACTTAATGCATAAAGGAAATTTTATTTCAACTTAATTTTCAAATTATTATTTCAGAAGACATCGGTATACAGCATATAGACAATTTGCTCGGTGTTGTTGGTACTTCTTGGGCAAGGAAGTGAGGGTCATCATTCCATCATGTGGTGTTGGTACTTCTTGGTCAAGGAAGTGAAGGTCATCATTCCATCATGTGTTGTTTAGAGGATCCACACTGCCTTTCCTGATCAAAACCTTAACATTGGCTTTCATGAGGTTGACAGTTGTTAAACCTGCCAAGAAGACTTTGAGTAGCAATATCCTTGTCAGGCCTCTCATACAGACTACATAATGGTGGTGGTACATCTACCAGAAGTTCATGTGAGACACCTAATTCTGAATACTGTTTTCATCAGACATTCAACATAATCTGCAAATTAAAGTGAATTTAATATGCATTGTATTGTACAAGCCAAAAACTGCAACATTTTGTTGAAATTAATACATACATTAAAAAGATTTGTCTTTAAATGTTTTTGCATATTTTTATTGTTTTACCATAGGACAAACTCATGGCCTTTAAAATTAAATGTGTCAACTTTAACAAATATTTTGCCTTAACTGTTTGAATGAAATAAAAAAAAAATAATATAGGTACTTACACTAGGTACAACAGTATTTATATTTCTAAGTGATGTATTCCTTTCTGTTCATTAATTACATAAGTTGAGTCAACAAGGATTTTCCTGACAGTGTAATTCTCCTTTCTTGTACTTTGGATAAACTATTTTATATCTGGCTCTCCTGTTCTTAGTGCATGCTTGCTCTCTTTGGCCGTTTTCATTAAATGCAATGCAGTTAGTCAAAGCCTATTTGGAAGTAAATAAAGATGCACAATAGACGATTCTATCAAAATACAGATAATTTATTGTTATAGATACTTTACGTTTAAACACTCCAAAACATTAAAAACTGTTATACAATTTTATATTGCAGGATATCAGAAGATCAGATCTTGATATCTATGATTCAGTTTGAAGATGAATATACTGGACTAAAAATAAAACACTGAAAAACCTGAATCAGTATTTTTTGTGCAATAATTTAAGATTTACACTGAAAGCCGTTTTGGTCAGGCGATGATGCTGCAGTCCAATACAGGTGGTTGATCAAAAGCAAAGAGTTTCTTTTTCAGTCCTGTATATAGAAACAGACATTAACAGCCTCATGAAATATTTGTTTCAACAATACCTTTCGCAAGTCAATTGGAAGTTTAAATCCTTCTTACTAACTGACTGAACAAGATGTTATATTTTGAATATCTAAAACTTCTAAAATGAAACCATCTACGTTGGGTATGATCATGAGTGTCACATTGAAAACATTAGCACTTGTTGCAGTGACATTTATTTTACTCTGGTTTTTCTTCACATCATAAAGGCAAGTTAAAAATGAATATCAAAGCAAAAATATTTTGAATTTTATTTTTCTTACCTTTAGCAACATGCCAGACATCAAAACAATATCAAGTGTCTGTCATATTTTCCTTCACTCATTTCACTATCTGGATATGTCTGTCTGTAATTACGGATTTGATTGGGATCCCAGGGTACTTGAAGAATTCCACACTCCTTACAATACCTTCCTTTTCCATGTGGCAGCTGCTCTTTACATCATTACTATGTAACATATTGCTGGCACAATATTAATTCATATGTAATTTTAGATTTGATTTTGAGGTGTTTAATCCTGCGGCCAACAATATTTCACTTACATCTGCCAGTTTTGTTAGTAATTTTTAGGCATTTAATGCCTTTTAACAATAATTAAGTTTTTTGTAGTGGCCAGTTTTTTATGGAGGAAGCTATAGTATCTGAACAAAACCTGAAACCATGCACAAGCAACTGACAAGCTTTTTGATGTGCGGTTATGCCAAGTACACCTTGTTCCAAATGAGAGTCAAACATATAACCTTGTGGAAATCTAGTAATCAAGAAATACGTGTAAACAAATGACCATAAAATCAGGGCCATGGAGACCACTATGTAATTAAGAATGTACATCATACAATTTAAACTGTGCGTGTGTGTGTAATTTAGATTTTTAACGTTGCTTTAACAATTTTTCAGTCATATCGCTACGATGTCTACAGTGTGACAGCTTATAGTGATGTCTAGCACTGGAGCATCATGCCGCAGACATGTGGCATGATGTCCCACCCAGTCACATTATTCTGACACCAGGACGACCAGTCCTAACACTAACCTCTTAATGATGAGCGCCAAGCGAGGCAGCTTAAGTACCAGTTTTTAAAATCTTTGGTATGACCCGGCCGGGGTTCGAACCCGCGACCTCCCGCATCCGAGGCGGACGCTCTAACCACTAGGCCACCGGGGCGGTCTCAATTTAAACTGTAAATTGCAATAAAATCATCAGAACCCATTGATAAAATTTGATTAAAAATTTTAATTTTAAGTCTTGTGTTCATATATTATTTTATACCTGTACAAGTTCCACATCCACAACAATGTCCTTGTCCAAGTCTAGCATACTCTAGCTGCCATATTTGGCACTGTGTCCAGGAGTGTCAGCACTACCATCTTCTCCAAGTGTAACATATCTGCTGTTAGTTACCTCTTGTACATAGATTCTTTGAAATTGTGCCAAACACTTCGAATAGCAGGATACAAGTTGAATTTCTGATGGTTCATAAATGTTGACATGCTTATGCAAGACACATTCATGAATTTGTACATGCGCAAGGATTTGCAAGGAACTGAACCAGAAAATAAAATTCCTGCTGATATCAGCTGATTTCCTTCCAACAAAAGGCCGTCTAAACCAGTGGCGCCCATAAAAGCAGTTCTTGCATTCTTGTTTTATTTTTACCAAAGATACATTCACATAAACAACTTCACCAACTGTGTTTAAACAGCACTTGGTACAACATCTAAATAAATCCATCAGATTTGATTCAAAGACTAAAAATTTAGTTTCCGCATCAGCTGGAACATTCCTGAAAAATAAAAGTTTGATCCATACACTGAATAACCATTCCATGGCAGTGAAGCCTCTGATTGCATCCACTGGTTGCCAAGTCAACAAAAAGATAAAGCAGCGGTCTAACAAATGCCAGACTTACATTAAGGTGCCAAAATTAACGAATCAACCTGCAGTGAAGATAAGCGCAGGTACTCCTTCCTATACTTTCAGCTAATCACTTTTGGTTATGAATTTTTCCAGGCAACAGTTGAAAACGAAAAATCAAAGCCATTTTGAAATAGCATGAAGTAAGCCCTATCTGGATGGTAGGATGACTATAAACAATGTCCATATATACTGTTCCAGTTTATTAGTATGTTAAACTTAAATGTACGATTTGTTGTTAAACAAGTACTATTTTAAAGATTTTTGATAATACACGATTGGTTTTTTCTTTTGTCGAGTACTTTGTAGTATACCAGGAAATTAATAGTTAAGTTAATACCTCAATTATCTTTGCAATGGAACACGATATTTAAACTCACAACGTAGATGAAGGTACATTTTCAGAAAAAAAAAAAAACTTGTTTTCATGTATGTAAAATTGTTTAGGTTTTATAAACTATTTTCATTTATCGAGGAATGCAGACCGATTTTATTGATAATAGACCAGTTATGAGAGATACATTCGAACTAGTTCGTCCCAATTACTTTGTGTTTGATACCAGACCAACAGCTAAAAACATTTTCCAAAAAAGTGCATCAGCCAGCAGTTTTAAGGAACCACTCTCGTCACCAGTAAAAGATGACTTGTCAGAGAGTGCCTATTAAGGAACCAACTTCCCCTCAGTCATCAGATGAGGATAACAGAATTGATGAACTTTATCAATTTCATATTAATCTGCCTGAAAAACTTCAATTGCTTGAGTTTTATTACTTTTGAATACCGTACTTTGTTTGAGCAAGTTGTTTTAGCATTTAGAAAGTTTAAGATGAAATTATTTTTGGATAAAGAAAACAGTTCCCAAATTTCCTATGATGAATTCAAGAAAAGCCCCTATCCACCACAACAGAAAAACAAACAAAAAAGTTTTTTTTTAAATACTGATTTATTTTTTCCTTAAAAGCAAACCTCTTTTCTCCAAACCTTTAAGCTGTAGTTCTTCCTTTAAATTATTTCTAGAAATCTTACATGCAGTTTGTAAGAACATGTCAGAAATGTCACTATCATAAAAATATGGATTAATATATATATATTCAATGAAGCTAAATTTTATGTACCTCTATCATAATGTCAAATGAATTTTCTAATCTTGATGCTTAGTTGTCTCACTGTTTGTTGTGAACATTGTTCCTCGTATGCAGCAATAATCTAAAACAAAACGTGCCTTATTAGAGAACATTTATCATTTATACTGATGGCTATTCACTGACTTCCTAAAATTAGTCATGATACGACTGAAAAATTGTTGAACATGACAACACCACCACCTCCCAGAAAATCATAACACAATATTGTCAAATTTCTATTACAGATTGTTTTGTAGATATTTTTGTTAATTGGGGATGGGAATAAACTCATCATGTTTGTAAATATCTAAATGTAATCTGATTCACACTTAGTCCGACAATGCAATATATATGAAGGCCTTCTAAACCTACTAGAAGAATGTTTTATTATATTCACATAGTCAAACTAAACTGAAAGCAACATGAAAATTTTGACAATATTTATCAAATGTTTATATCTCAGTTCTCGATTTATTAGATATTCACTGCATTTGTTTTGGAAACTATGAAGGAACATTCTACAGGGTACAAATGGAAATGCGGTGACTGATCTGTTGAATATCATAGATATAATAATATGGTACTCGTCATTAAAAACTCACCCTTGCTTCTTCTTTCTTTGAATAGCCCCTTCTTATTTTCTTTGGAGGTGACACTTGACAAGTTACTTCCTCTGATGGTGACAACATTTCAAGCCTACACAGTTGATGCTTTGGTGTTGAAAGTTCTCATACATTTGCAGTTACCTTGGCTTGGTTATCAGTTTCCTTCCCACGGTGGATAGAAGAGACAGCATTGTTGTTGTTGTTGTTGTTGTTGTTGTGGGGCTTAACGCCATTTTTCAGCACACGATAGGCTATACATGGCGGCCAGTATTAATGGTGGAGGAAGAAACCGGGAAATCCCCAGAAAGAACCACCGACCCACGAGAAGCTACTGGCAAGCTTTCTCACATATCCACATTCGCCGAATCCTAGACTCGAACCCACGCAGACAGAGGTGAAATGGCAGTGATCCGTAACGGAAAGCGCTTTAGACCACTGGGCCACTCGGGGCCCCGAAGGGACAGCATCGTCATTGAGTCTGACTTTCTTTGGTGCCCTACCCATATGCTCAATCTCAAATCTATACCTAAATGGGAAGCATTCTGGTGTGGAATGAAAGGAGCAGAGGGCAGAAAACTGTCGGACCAACCCAGTTTGCTCTTTCGATTATTACAAAATCTGTCCACCTACGACGAATTGCTTGGTCTTTCGGGAAGGAATGCATGGAAAACCCATCAGCATTTGTATTCCCACAATTTGCTGCAACACACCTGACCCTACTGCCCTTGCTTGTATTTCCACGATCTCCTCTTGGTGTGATTGTGATAATAAAGCTTTTCAGAATAACTAATATGGAACGGAACACGTGCTTTGTTTATGTTTCAATAGAAACGGAAGTAAGGTGGGTGTTCAAAATATGACGTCAGGCGATCTACACACTCCGGAAATTGCCGAGCGATAAAACGGTCCGATATGTATTATTTTCGACAACACACCTGAGCGTATTTCTCAGTTATTATGGCGAATTTTTCCATCGGGTTTTCATACCACTGCCAGATTTTATTTTCTCTTCAAATAATGCTGAATTTTATTAACTTTATCTACGCAGGTATGGCACTTTAAAATCTGTTGTAGAGGTATGGCCATTTCATCAGTGTGGTCTGCTCTTTCATTACCTTAATACTGACATGGCTGAATAACCAACAGCATACGATAATGTAAAAGGTACAAAGCTCCGTACGTCTGACGAGAACATTGGTCAATAATGGGTTTTAGAACTTCCTATTGTCTTGTGACTTACGTACTGAGAAGGACTCGGAAAGAATAGTTAAAATATGCTTGGTTCGACATATTTCAGAGCCAGGCGTTCTAACTGTATCACATTTTGGTACTCTGTATAAGCAGCATTTATTATGATGGTGATAATAGTGGTAGTTATAATAGTATAACAAAGGTTTCTCGTGGTATTAGTAGTCATTGCACATTTGTAGTCGTAGTGACATCACAGATTATGTGGTAGACCATTGTATAATGCCAGCCTTAACCATATTAGTACATAAATTGTATAAAAGCGAATAACAGTGCTTTAGACAAGCCAAAATGTCCTAATTTGCATGCATTATTGAGAAGAAAAAAAAAAACAACTTTAAAGGTAGACCTGTGACCCATATATCACTCGACTCTATATTATTCAAAATGATGATTATGTAGTATCTGAAAATTTCGACCCGATGCGATGAACGGATGGCGAGATACTTTTTTGTTTAACTGTACACGTCACTAATAACTTTTTTGTTTAACTGTACACGTCACTAGTATTCTCTGTAAGCCATTACAACTTCGACCGTTTCCGTGACCGCATACATTGTGACGTCACAAGAGAAGCCCAGCATTACTAGCTACCATTGTTTTATCGTTGTCAAGAGTGAAGGGTCTCTGGATTGTATTCTGATTGCGCCTATTACTCGGTATGGGAAAGAGGTGTATCATTGGTGGATGTAGCAATGCACCAAAAAAGATGGTGTTACAATGTAATTTTTCCATCGGACATTAAATAAAAATGACTTTGGTCGCGGTTTGTGCGGCTGACGCGAGCGGATTGGAGAGCCAACAAAATATGCGACAGTCTGTCGTAAGCATTTTCAACCCGATTCTTTGGGTCTAGAGTTTAATGGCTACGTTTGTGATTAAGAAAACAGCTAGTCTTCTGCCTGACGCTGTGCCATCCATTATGTCTTGAGCAAAGGTGAGTTCACAGCCCTGATGTGGCTGAAAGCTACCTATTCACATCAGTATTTCAGGCCATACACCCAAGTGCCCGAGATCGGCATAAAATTAAAGGAAGAGTGAACGGGCAATATAGTATCACTAACGTTTGCACAATGTCTTTTTATTTCACTGCTTTATGAATTGTTTCTTTCTCATGTCTGTATATATATATATATATATATATATATATATATATATATATATATATATATATATGTGTGTGTGTGTGTGTGTGTGTGTGTGTGTGTGCGCGAGAGAGAGAGAGAGAGACTGTAGACAGAATCAGTTCAAGAAATGCATCCTGGTAGAACAGCTTTAATAAGGATAAAGGGCAAGCACAATGATGCCTATGTAACAGAGCCACCAGCCCATCTTAAGCATTTGCTACATCTAGCTATAATATAAAAGTGGTCTCTATATTGAGGTTAACTTCTACAGACTCTGTTAAGATCGGTCTTGAATAATGTCATTCTAATAAAATGTGGCTTTCTTATAGAGGGGGCTGTTAGACCGAGAGATTTGGTGAAAATGTTTTGAAATAATGATGCTAATTAATGCATTGAACAGTCCAAATAGTATCTGCCGGTGATAAACATTTTCATTTTCTTTTAAACCTAACACAGCACAAGTAAACAGCATGCTTTATGGTGATGACATTTGTAGTTACAATGACCTAGTAGTAAAGGATAACCAGGGTTTTACCCCAACCCTGGTTCTCCTCCACTACTACTCCCACCCCTCTATTATCCCCCCCCCCCTCTGCTCTGTTAAAACTTCAACTACATTACCTAATAAGGAAGCCAGGTACACAGGTAACTCATTATCTTTAATAACAAGCATGACTATTGCATGAGTCACAGAGATCGCGTGATTATGTGGAATTTGTCAGAACGTAATGCGCATGCGTAGAATGTTCTCGAACTAGATTGAATGCAGTATATAAAAGGCAAGACGCGCTTTATAAATCAGTCTGCAGGAGTTTGACCAGGTAACATGCTGTACGAAAGATCACAAGCGGAAATTATTACACTTGTGATATTTTTAACGTTTGGAATCATTATGGCGGATATTCACAAAGCGAGAAAGGTAAGTGATATTATCTATACCTCATTACCAATGATTAATGTTTCTACTGTTGAAATTAGAAATATTTCATTATCACGATTGTAGAGACTAAACTTTACTTTACCACTCACACAACGACGGGACTCAAACAAATCTTTTATTTGGGGTTTGTTAAGAGGATATTTTTTATCGATAAAATATATTTTTGATCTATCAAGATCAATTGTAAGTTTCGTATATTTTTGTTGACTGATCGGATTGTGAAGGTTTTTAAATTCCTCTAACAACTTCTGACTCAATTGTTCTAGGTAATTGAAATACTCGCTGTTATCATATCTGATGAGTGAAAGTTTTAGCTTGTCACGGTTACCACTAAAACATATACCTGATATTTCATTATTAATTTCAACTGTCAATTGTTTGCCGTCCATCATTAGATATTTGATCTTGCTATTGTAGCTATTTGTCACTGTCAAATTTTCAAACATTATTTCTTAAGTTTAGATAAAATTTTAGTCGGAAAAGATAATGTCAAGTATAGATCTATCATCATGACAATACCCAAGTGCAAATGTATCTACCCCATTCTCACAATAACGTTTGTCATCAAAATTACACAATCCACGTTTGATAATGACATCTGTTTCAAGCTTATGATGATTCGTTCGAATAGCCATTGATCTTATAAAACTAACACCGCCGCGAGCGCCATCAGCGCCGAGTGCGTATTTGTAATCATCAAATTTCATAAACTTTAACAAAATCGCGAGGCAGACCTTTTGCTTTTTTCGTTATTTTATTATTGTCTAACAATACGGCGTACATTTTACAGCGCAATCCGATAAAGTATTTGATGATGCTCGAGTTCATTTCATCTTTGAACTTACCAATAACCTTTTTATTCGTGTCATCATGAAATTTACTATCACGTGGGTAATCGGAAAGATCAAACAGATGTCGATTATCATACATGTCCTGATAGACGTCCTCACATTCGATTTCATATACTAGCGAATCAGTATCAGTAAACAACAGTTTACTAGCCGGCCATTGATTTTTAACAAAATTATAATGAAAATCGTACATGAGCCACTTTGATAAATCTAACACTGAAGCTCCAACGTAAATCGGCTTGTTTAGTTTTAGATTTGTTTTTCTTCTTTGTATCGCAACAAGATTCTCATTAAAAATTTTCATGCTCACAAAATCATCGTCTGACACAAGTTTGTTTCTGCGATTGACATCATTAACTAGCTCGATATTTACGCGTTTCCTAATATTTTCTATGGTCTTACCAAAAACGGAATTGTTCATCAGTTTAAAGAAGTTTTTCTCAAAATCAGTTTTTGCTGCAGCTCTTCTTGAAGTGTTCGAATTAATATAACCTCTCAGCCAAGGTGATTGTTTAAATTTTAATACACGATGAACTTTTCTCAGCACAAGGCCGGCATCGACTGCTTGTTTTAAAACTTTATAATGCAAAACATAATTTTTCTTATCGAGTAAATTTGGTACTAGCTTTTTGACCATAGAATGTTGTCTTGGTAATGCTGACTCTTGTTGTTTTGCAGATAATAAACTATAATCTATGACCATTGATTCTGCGCAGAAAGGATAATCGTTATGCAATTTGTGTAGCGAAGTTGGATAATCGAGATCAACTTCAACGAAATATGAAACATCTTCAGGTATCTTTTTTTCTGTCTCTGATAGAAATCGATCAGCCGTGATCCAATGAAATCCACCAAAAGGCATTGGTTCTGCCATGGAATACCCATACAAGTTATTACAATCTAGATAAACTATATACTTCGAAGGAAGCTTAGGATTATACTCTTTTAAGTATTTGTTGTTTGCTTCAGCATATTTCTTCGTTATCACGCTAATACCGCCTCTGATATCTTTTTCGATAAAATTGAACATATCAACGTCAGTCAGTAATTCTAACCTTACCTTGCTAAACTTTAGCAGAGCGTCCCAAGACAACCCCGGGGCAGAATAATACCAGCAAGGATCTAGTCCATAATTATTATAACTTACTTCTCGAAAGCTTTCAAAAACATCTGCTAATAATAACACATCAGTTTTCAAGTATAAATCATGATAATCACCAAACGTCTCACAATCAAATTCTTTCCAGATATTTTGTGCGTACTTGTACTCGTCATCGGTTATATTTTCATTTTTAAGTTGCGAATAAAATTTGTCCTTGTCAGGTAAAGATGTTTCATCAAATTTACTCCAGTCGTCGAGATATTCGTATGGAAATACTCCTTTTTTGGTCAGTAGATTAAATTTATCTCCAAAACAGTCTCGTAGGTTATCAAACTTACTATAACCTTTGACAAGCTCATCTAATGATGCTGCCATAAACTGCAGGCTGTCAATAAAACGCAATTTACCTAACGTAACTGACATATACTTTTCAAAATTATTTGGTATGCATTTGATTACGTTATCGAGTTTTAAACGAGATTTTACGTCAGAATCACCAAAAGCTTCTACGATAATGTGACTATCATATCCTCGAAAGTTGTGAAGAATAACTGGAATAAAATCTGGAGCATGAAATTTTAAATTACATTGATCATGAGCTGCTCCACGATACTGTCCGGTCAAATGACAATGGTCATGTACGACGTTGTCAGAGTCAAAAGCTTTTTCACAAATATAACACATTTCTGCTTGCTCGTGATCAGATTCTTGCTGAGGTGTTAATTTAATCATTGGAGTTACTCATTTCAAACGAGCAAATATATTATCAACTTCGCTGATCAACTGCTTGAGAAGCCAGACAGCTGGATTTTTACCACGATATAATTTGATTGGTTTAGATAACCTCGAATCAGTACAACAAACTACCTTGTATGCTACTCCGCACGGAACATGATTTTGAGTTTTTCTTGTACTTGATTGATTAGGATTATTTTCTACGCCAAGTACAGGTTGAAGTAAGCATTCGAAATCAGCGTATATGACGAAAGGAATTTTTAGTTTGTGATTATAATGGACAAACTGTAACACACTTTTTTAGATGGCATTGTTATTCTTTGTACATCACTACAGTACTGCAAAAGCAGCGATAACAAAAGAATTTTTTGTTCTTATACTTATTATACTGTCTACCAACTAGTCCGTTGAAGTTTTTAATCCAAACATAATGATTTTTATAAAACAGTAAATTTATAGTCGATTGTGAAACTTTTTCTGAAATATATCTCGGATATACGTTTTCTTTTTCATCTAGTCCGAAAACGTTGATCGAAATATTATTTTGCTTTTCAAACTTTGGTATTTGATTTTCTGACACTGGAAAGTCAATATCTTTAAAATTTAATCTTGACACGTGACTAATATACTTTTCAACGCGATCAGTGTGTTTTTCTGCTGGAAATAGCGCGGAAAGAACAGCCCATTGGAAACATTTGTTATCGACGTTTTTTATGTTTATACAGCATCTTTTATTTTTTATTTTTGGTGGTAGGTCAATATACAAACTACCGCGTAATACGTTATATTTTATTGTGTGAAATAAAATTTCCTTGATCATTTCAAACTTCCAACCCGAACCCGATTCGGTATATTCTTCTATCTTTTTCCAAATTTCTTGGTGTATTTCATTAGCCAGTGACAAAAGATCAGTCCCGAGCAAAACACGCCTTGATTTTGCATTAATGTAAGGGTCTGCGATTTCCTTGTCAGTCGATTTCTCTGTCACGAGTAGCTTTGAAAATATAACATGATATTGCACTAATATTCTTAGACCCTTATGTTTTTCAAGTTCACGTTTTACAGTTGGCTCTAGCAGGTGGTAAAGATTTGTTGCAGTAAAATTTACCAGTAAGATTTATTTATCAAACCGATAACTGTTGTCGAATCCTGTAAATGCAGTCGCTATTTTATCAGGTTCTCCTATAAGGCTCTTTTTGGCTGTATCACGCAATTTCAGCATTGCTATACTACAATGTAATATCTAATTGATTATTTGATTGATGACAGCGCATGCGCTAGGTTTGAAAAAAACAATTAGAGATAACAAAAATCCTTATAATATAATGACAGCAAATATGACAAGCGCATATGAGCAAGAGGTATATTACGTTCACCCAAAGTATAACCTATACGCTGGAAATCAACTTGATTCGGTTATTAACATCAAAAATAGAAAATCTGTTGGCAAAGCAACGCCAGCGGGTTATAAGATTAGTGTAAAGGGAGATAATGCTGAGAGAACGGAAATGTTTAGAAAAGATTTTATTTATACTTTGTTTCGCGATGATATTCCAGAAGGGCAGCGAGTCTATCAAGTAAATGACTCGATTACTGATGACAATATTGAAAACTTATCTTTACAAAACGAGTTTCAGCAGCACCCGGTCTTTGATTTATACGAGGCTAATGATCGCGGTATTATAAGAAACAGAAAAACTAAAAATGTTATTGGTGCTATGAGTAATATGGGATATCTCATGGTAACTGTCAGAGAAATAATAGGCGATCAAGTTACTTATCAGTCTCATCGTTTTGTTTATGAAGTATTTAATGACATCATTCCAGATAATTTAATTATTGACCATATTAACAAAAATAAAACTGATAATCGTTTAGAAAATTTAGATCTAGTTACACCAGAAGAAAACACCCGACGTGGATCTAATTCTGACGGTAATAATTTCAGAAACCCCAGAAGATCAGTTATTTCAGTAAATTTAGAAACTGGAGAAGAAATGAAATTTAGATCAATATCGGCTGCAGCAAAGCATCTTGAAATTCATCCACAAAGAGTAATAGACGTTGCCGACGGTAGAACTAAAACAACAACTTCAATGTCAACTTTTGATAGATTTAGTTTCAGATATGATGATTAATGATATTTCGTAATTCTGTCTTAGTAAGACAGCTATGTGTAAATGCCATAATATCATCGCGATCAAATTTTAATGTTATAAAAGCATTTTCATTAAGTTTATTTTTTCTGCTGCTGTTAGTAATATTTTATGAGAATCACCTTGCGTAACAATAACGTCAACGGAATATGCACTATAACCCGACAGACATTTTCTTACCGCTTCGGTTAGTTCGTTATAGTTTAATACATTAACTTTTTGATGATATTTTACCTCATCAGTCATATCTTATAACAATAAATTAGATAAAAATATTATATAATATGGATTTGATGAAACTACTTGCTGAAATATATGCGGAAGATATAATCGAAGACAATGTTAAAGTCGCAGGAGATTTCATCTCTAGCGATATAATAAACAAATCTTCTAGCTATAGCGAAGATGATATTTTGTACAACAATGAATCTGATGATGATAATGAAATAGTCACCGTCGTTGACAGAACAAATTACAGCAGACCAACAACTGGACGATATAATGTTAAGTATCATATTACCAAAAAAATAATAAAATTTAATTTTACTGTTGACGAACAACAGATATTTTGGCAGCTTATCAGGCCGTTTTTAAATCTAAAAATAACTGGCCAGCAAAGGAGTATAAAATATGATTTTATTTTCGCTAAGATATTTAATTTAATGCCAGTCAATAATGAAAGAAAATTGCATTTAATTTCGTTATGTAAACCAATAAAATGTAAATCTGTGCTTGTGAAATACGAACAAATTTATAATAATATTATTGGATCGCAGTCGATGAAATTGACTTAGTTGGTACCCAGCTATTAAATTTATCACTATACCCACGCCACTTAACTAAACTTTTATCGCCTTTTCTCCTAATCACTTTTTCGATAACGAAAACATCTTGCTCAGTTTTCTGAAGTTCCTGCTCGTAAAAACTACCAATGATCGGTTCCCCTGCCAGATCTTTTGGCGCGTATGTTACAGGTATTGTTAAAAGTACTTTATCAACTACAAATACTTCTTCAGTCCAGTTTGGAGTAAATCCTTTTTCAAATGTTTTTTTAGTCAAAGAAATCCTAACCCGATCACCGACTTTAAATTTATGTCTGCGATACATATTTTCATTTGCAAGAATTGGATTTTTAATTGCATTGTTTGGTGATAATTTAGTGGTTTGGTGTTTCGTGTTATTGTACTTGTCAACTATGTTTTGTAAATTGTCAATATATTTATTAGTATTTTTAGCTGTCAAATATTTGTGTATTTTTTCGTTTAGAGTGCGATTAAATCTTTCGACGACAACACTTTTTCCCTCGTTCCCTGTAACATATTTTTTAATGTTATTTTGTTCTAGAAACTGCTCAAACTTTTTATTAAAAAATTCTGCTCCGTGCTCAGTCCAGATTTTATTTGGTTTTCTTTCTGTACTTGTTATTATTTGTTTTAACGCATCAGTTATTGACGTTCCTGTCTTATCTGAAACAGGTACACTAAACGCGTATTTACTAAAAATATCTATGACATTAAACAAATATTTCTTTGGAGCTCCATCAGCTCCAACGTTAAATTCTGCTAGATTTGATATATCTACTAAATCTATCGCCCAGATATCATCAACGGCATTTGCGACAACTTTACGTCGCGTAAACTTTTTTTTTAGGTTTGTGTAGCTCAGACGCTAGATCATCGTATAATTCTTTTCCGAGTCCAAGTTTATATTTTGCTCCAATAAAACCCTGTACCAGCTTTTTATCAAAACGTTCTCGTAGATTTGTTGGCTTCATATCACGAAGTTCGTCCAACATTACTTTATCACAGCCAGCCTTATCTTGCCCATTGTCCCTGTAACAGATATCATGACGCATTGCTATGCTATCAACTTGATTATAAGGCTCCTGTCCTGGCAGCGGATTATCATTTTCATCTAGTTGTTTATCAAGAGGATTATAAGGTCCAGTGTATTTATGGCCTGGCAATGTCCAACCTCCTTTTGGTTTTGGTAATTTGCCAATTAATTTATGTATATCTATACCTGTTCCAATTATTTCTCTGTTGTTACAACGTTGACAGTATGTGACAATTTTATTTTGCTCGAGACATAAATCTGTCAGAATCGCACTTGCATATCATTCTATATTTTTAGTCTCTACTAAAATAATCCCCCTAACAAAGTCATGAGGGTAACCAGCTCCCAGCGACTTTATCGCAGACGATGATGTCGCCGGCGACAGTGTCGCTGGGGACGTTTTCTTTAAAAACATACTTTTCTTTCTACCACAAACAGCACAAATACTTTTTAGCATTATTCTATTATTTTTTGTTTTTTCCGTCGTCTCATCCTTATTTTCTGTTTTAGTTTTACATTTGAGACAATATGTTGACATTATATATTTGTAAGTTTAGATAAAATTTATTGCAAGCTTTAGAGAGCTTTACAAAAATTAATTGCAATCTCATCATTAGCGTGAGAAGGTTGCTTATCAAACTGTAAAATAAACTTTAAAAAATTAGAATCTCTGGAGTTCTCACTCCAGGACATCTGTTTAATGAACATTATACAATAATATCCGCAAGCAGAAGTTCCAACAGGTTGAAGTTGATTAGACGAATAATATATTATTTTATATTTTTTGTTCATGTATTTTTTATTACATCGCTCGGAGGAAGTCCAAACGAGTCAAAATAATTGTTATTATAAACTGCTACCCAATGTGTGCCGGATCCGTCATTGAAATCTTGTATATTTATCACGCATGAACCACCAGCGGACGGCAATGGAATTGCTGCAAGTTCATCTTTAGAATAAACTCCGTGAAATCTGGGAACTGATTTTAGTTTATCAAGTATATCAAAGTTACTTAGCGATGTGGCCGTGTTCCCGGCAATGTTAGACCACGTCCGATTCCTAGCAGATTTGGCAGTAGACTTCCAGCTAGTCCCGCTAAAAGTGGAGCGAACGGAATAATTCCTCCTTGTTTTGTTTGATTGCATATGCATTTGCATTTTGGTGTTGGCGATTTTGTTGTTGTTTTCTTTTTTTTTTTGATGGCGATTTTGTTGTTGGTGATTTTGTTGTTGGCGATTTTTTTTTTCGTCGATGCGTTGCATTGGGCATTATAATATATCAATTACATAAAATTCACAATTTTTTTATTCCACTTCCACGAATGATACCTTTACCCTCAACAGCTTTTTTCGTTGCGCCAGATATTGCGCCAGACGCTGCTGCTAGTCCTAATGTACCTAACACCGGTAACATTTTTGGTATTATAGTGCTAGCTAGTACTGATAATGCCGGACCAAGAAAACCACCTTTAACGATGATGTCGTTTGCCATCGCTGTTATTTGTGCGGCACTTAAATTTAAAACAAAAGGTTTTTTGCGATCGTATTTATTTGCTTGATTTTTGGTTAACATTAATTTTGTTAAAATACCTGTTTGGGCGTGAGAGACGGAGTCTCTTGGGTTGATCTTTAATGATACCTGTCTCTGCTTTGCAATAGCAGCGGATAATTTTTTAACTTGACCATCAGTCAAATATATTTCTTTTATAATATATTTTGTCATCTTATATAACGATTGCAGATTAAACTCAAAGTTGCAAAATTACTAGTAATTTTTAAACTTGTATTGTCGTTTTACCTCCAACAGAATCTATTGTAACAAATTTGTCGCTGATCACTAACGCGTATACGTACAACTGCGCTACTGGAACTTCTCCTAATGTCCAGGTAATTTCAATATCAGCTGTTGAATCAACTAATCTCTCGCTATGTTTGCTAACATCAAAATAAAATATTGGATAAAGTGTACGAAATTCCTCTACTGATATTTGAGATCCATCTTCAACATCTTGATATTTTTGTAATGCGTCAAGTAAATACATGTACGGTCGAGTAACATTTTTATTAGCGTCATCTGTAAAATTGCATTCTATGGCTCGTTCTGGATACTGCTTCGAATTTAGTCTAGCATATATTCGTCTAATATTAGCGTTATTAAATATCGCATTATTTTGTTCTTGGCTATTACGTTGCGCTTGCTGTTGAAATACGACAAACAATTGTCTCGGCAGTTGTTCGCTTGATGTTGTTGTAACTCGCCATGTGTAGTCAGTAGTATTTGGAACCGCTGTTTGATATATTTTATGCTGTTGAAAATAAATTTTGTATGTTTCTCAAGCATACTATTTAGTTCTGCCGCTTTTGTGATCGACGGAAAGAAAAGTCTGTGGTAACAGAGGGTACTCTCCTAAGCCTGTTCAATGTTTGTGTGAACTGCGGAAATGAAGCACAAGGACATATTAACCATAGAATGGGAACTTTAATCAACACTTTAAAAATGTGACTTTTGTAATCACAAGAGATTCTGGAACAGCCATCCCTTCGTTGCATCCATTCCAGCTGGAAACTTGCAGCTTTCAGCCGCTATTTTGTTTGCTGGAACCATTCCTTTTAAGGGCT
Source organism: Megalonaias nervosa (assembly GCA_016617855.1). Classification (NCBI taxonomy): domain Eukaryota; kingdom Metazoa; phylum Mollusca; class Bivalvia; order Unionida; family Unionidae; genus Megalonaias; species Megalonaias nervosa. The sequence goes on from JAECUM010093069.1 coordinate 32,892, forward strand.
TGAGAATTTGCAATTCCTGAAAATGGACCATACCAACATGTACACTTTTGAAAACAAAATTAAGAGAGCTACTTTGAGGATGTGAGGTGTGGTGGTGATAGCATTGATGTCGCTGGAGATATTCTTGCCGACTCACCTGGTCATACCTGCCAATTTGGGATTTATACTACTGTGGATGTATACATTTGGAATATAGAAATTGTGCAGGTAATCAGCAATACCAGTATATTATTAGATAAAAGTCGATTTCGGCAGGGTAGGGGGTAAACGTTATAATAAAGCAGTCATGTAAGTGTATACAAATTTTGGTCTTCAAAAGAACTTGTTGTTACTGAACATTTTCATGTTACTGAATGCACAGTTGTGTTTCATTTTGGGAGCTGTGGTAGAGCGTCGTACCTGTAATGCAAGGGTTGCGAGTTCATTACCAGCCTACATCAGCTGCCTCGGTGAATCCTTGGGAAAGACCATTACAACCAATTTCCTCTGCATGTTATAGCGAATATGTTAAACGGGCTCTTAAACGAACAAAAACAATGTCTGATTTTACTTACAGATCAATGCAGTCATCAGTAGTTATAACATGGATTTAGAGGATCTTAAGCGCACATGTGATGTGTTACTTTAGAATGGAATCCACATTGTATCCATCATTACAGACAGCCACACACGTCACAAAGTGAGTGAAGTAGAATTTTGTCAGACTGCACCCACTACTACGACATTTGGCACTGTCCTGAGGATAAATATTTTCACTTTTTATTCATGACAATTTTTGGGGCTGATGTACTGGAATATTCGACAAAGTTAGACCCAAAAAAGGGGGCTGGGTCAGAGACAACTGAATGAAGATTGAACAATGTAAATCAAGCACAAAGAACCAAATTTTTGTTAAAAACCAATACTTCTCTCCCAGAGTTTAAAAAGAAGATGAACGTGCTGTTCAAGAAAAAAGAATGTAAAGATAAAAAGTTTTGGACCATGAGCGTGACGAATCACATGTACTGGGTGGCAGCATCAACGCCTGACGGTAACAATGCCGTGATGCTGGCAAAGTGGCTTTCAATGGTGAACCATATACAGAATATCCAGGACGGACCTGGAGACCTCTTTCTAAAATGTTTACAGGAGAAACTAGGGCTACGTAAAACCAAGAAGCAATGGCTCAAGTCAGGTATGACCCAATTTCGTCTTGTTAAGGGGAATAGTAATATTTTGTAGCAATGTTTCTACTGGATATTTACTTAAATTTAATGGAACATTTTTGCCACTGAAAATTACAGAACGTACAGTGACACATAATACAGCTTTGAAATCCTGATAGTATGTCCAGTATATCTCCAAGATTTTTCAATAATGTTCAGATTGAGCTGTGTTTTCAGATTTGTCAATGTATACAAGTTAACAATATTTTGGTGAACAATTAAGTAAATAACAAACTTCTCCCTCCGGTTCTGCTGCAGTTGCCAGGTATTGTGATTTGGTTCACAGTCGCCAAGTGACCAAGGACATACAACAGCTGTCCTCGCTGCACAAAACATTTGAACTGGAAAGCATCCACAGTTCGCTGAATCATTTTGCCCAAAAGATTGAGTTCTCCTACTATGGCATAATTTACAGGTATTTCGTTCGCTCTTTCTTCATAATTGGTTTAGGTGTTTGAATATGTATAAGTAAAAAGATGTTACGAGTTCCTGAAGCAAATTTTAATATGGAAGTAATCTGAAAAAAAAAGGATGCAAGTAATTATTAGAAATAATTAAGCTGTATTAAAACGTTTGAATTACAAAAAAAAATATAGCTATGATTTCAAAGCATTGTTAACAGCATTACATTCTGAATATGACAACCCGAAACCGCAAGCTACAACATCGGATGGACAACTGCATTACCAGATTACCATCCCCAAGTACAAATGTAGGGAATACTCCGTCAAAGAAACTGAAGTATAAAAAAAAATACTTTTTGTAAAGTTCTGCACTTATTCCTATGTAGACTTTTCTACACAGCATGTTAGAAGTATTATAAATAGATTGTGGAAATTTTGTCTTTTTAGTAAATATGGATACAAAGTCATACATTTCAACAATAGAAAATGTATTGAGGCCTGGTATTCTTGGTATATTGAGATCTGAGAAATTTTATTTCCAAAATAGTATCCCTGAAAAGTCATTAAATATAAAAATCCAAGGCAAGTTATTTCAGGTGCGTCTTCGTAATGTACAAAGTGTTTAAATATTTAGTACTCCCCAAAATCTTGACAAAACAGATGCAATGATCAACAGTATTGGCTAAAGATTGTACGCGATCAGAAGTCTCGAGTTTCGTTCAACATATCCCACCCCATGTCACATATCCCACCCCATGTCACATATTCGAAGTTATATTGGGGTGGCGAAAGTTTTTGACGGTTACGTTGTTCAAAATTTAAAAAAAAAAAAAAAAAAATTGCTACTGAATGAACTATAAACTTTATAATCAATTGTGCCAAAATATGACTGACGGCTGATAAAGCTTTCTGATACCTAGCAAGTCACTCGTGGAAGTCTTATGATATTTCGAGACAAAGGACTGGGTAATTCACAATTATTGTGTTCTTTGGCTTACTTATGCGAATCAAGGGAGGGTATATGCATATTTGCATACGGATATTTGCAATAAAACAAGAATTTTATCTATTCACGTTTCTGATCTATATTATACATGTGCAAATAAATATATAACGGAAAAAAATCATACATGGGGCTATGAAAGAAATAAGCCTCAATATCACAGAAGAAGCCTGGTCCAACTCAATATTCGGTATTGTTCAGTCTGTTGCCGATATTTCGAACAATTTATTCCCTTTCTCCCTCTAATGCCGACGCTTCGCTTGTATATGGTTCATAGCGGTAAGGTTCAACTCCTTTTTCACTACTCTCTTCTTGTTGTTCGTCAAAAGAGGAAGAATAATCCAGTACTGGTTCATGTTCGTTCTGACTGTCACAACGATAAGCTATGTTGCTAGCCAACTTGGGGTTCCTCTTCTGACGTAACAAGCTTGCGCGTGCCTGTTGGGTTGTTTACAGAATGTCGCTCGGTTGTTTCCGTACAAATCGCATTTTGGTAGTATTTAAACAGCATATCTCCTAATCCAGTGAATGAATGTGCATCCCGTCTTCGCAGTGTACTTGAAATGCCTATTCAATTAAGATTACCGAAAGCAGTATATAGCATTCAGGTCTACCTTTAACATACATGCATGTACGCAACTAACACAACGCTCTGATAACGTTGCTGTAAGGTACGTGGGGAAATAACGTTCTAGCAATGTTCCTGAAAACATACATCGCTATAATCGTAAAAGTCCCCCGATCTAAAATTTTAATTAAAAAAATTACAAATGTCACGTATATGTATTTATCATAACTGCATATAAAACAATATTTTTACAACACTGTACTAACATTGGGTTTGACTTCACTATACGAGAAGAATAATCATTGTTTCGTCGATTTTTCATTCTTTTTTTCAAATTAAATAACTAAATGAACGTTACAATTTTTGTCGGAAAATATTTCATTCGTTAGGTTTTATGATTAAAAACAAGAAGCACGATCGTTGACTGTTCAACATTTTAGGACGCTATCAACCGAAGTTTCTACTCTTCCTTTATCGGCAGAATAACAGTTGTGGCTCAGACAATGAATTATCTGCCATTTCCTCGTATTTTTAACCGTCAAAATATCTGAATTAATAATTCACATTAATTCACAATTTCAGTTTAAGTAACGTTTCTACTGCGATACAGAAATTCTTTCCTGGCTGATTGTCATGTCTGATGATGCATTCACGCATACGTAAACACCCTGCTGTGAGGCTGTGCCATTTTGAAACAAAAGAAAATGAAGTCTATAGGTCAACATGTTCAACATATACATAAAATGACAAAACATTATGGTCTATTTCTGTTTACTTTGTCCGACTCGTATTTCATAAATTATATTGATACACGGAGTGGGCGGGGTGCAAATAAAAATATTGAGGATGTGGATTAGTTTCCCTGTAAAAACGCTTTAAAGTTTTGAATTCTGCACGAGCTTTTTGCTCACGGGGGGGGGGGGAGATTTATCGTTCTTCACCCAAACAAATATAAAGCATCGAGTATAATAAAATGAAATATATTACAACCGCAATTTAAAGAAATTTATGTTTAAACATATGTACATGTACTGACATGCACTGGTGTGAAAAAGCACCCAAAGGAAATGCACATTAACAGGTAATTATATTTTCATAATTACAGACACGGAGTAATATTATATTCGGTGGTAAACAATCCAATACTGGCACAAGTACACTAAGAAAGTCTCATTACACTAGTTAACTTGACTTCTACACAAGTAAGCAGTTCTGAGATAACGTGACTTTGTACAATAATTTAAATTATTTTTCAACTTGCAGGAGCCTGATCAAAAGACAGACCTATTTTGCTGTGGAGGATACCGATTCTGATTTTTAATTTTAATAACATCCAAAATGTTGACTTAATAAAACGATGATAAAATATACGAAGTTTTCCTTTTGCATACAAACTTGTCTCTTTTTAATTATGGGGAGCAGGTCAACTTGCTAACTTGCAAACTCGCCCCCCCCCCGCCCCAACTGTCAACTCGCTGGTGCCTTCTCACCCCCACATCTGAATCAGCCCGCCCCACCATGAATAATAATACTAATAATAATAATATAACGTATAACGCAATCACGATTTGCAGGTTTAATTCCTCACTCAGTGCCCTTTAACGGGACATGGACAATTCATACAAGACAATTATGCCCAACATAGACTAATAATTGTTAACTATAGATTATCGGATGACGAAATAGTAGCAATGAAAAAATTTATTGTACGGCAGATACCAAAGAAACTTAAAAAAAAATCGTGTGCATTTGCATAAAAGTACTTAAAAATGAAGAATACAAAAGACACTCTGAAATCTAAATAAAAAATAATGATACATTAATGCTGTGTTTGTGAGATGCAGATAGTACGACACTGAAATTTGAAAGTATTTTAAAAAAAGTAACTGAATCGCTGCTGCCACAGCTTTTAACGTTGCTGCTGCCACAGCCTTTAACGGGACATGGACAATTCATACAAGACAATTATGCCCAACATAGACTAATAATTGTTAACTATAGATTATCGGATGATGAAATAGTAGCAATGAAAAAAATTATTGTACGGCAGATACAAAAGAAACTTAAAAAAAATCGTGTGCATTTGCATAAAAGTACTTAAAAATGAAGAATACAAAAGACACTCTGAAATCTAAATAAAAAATAATGATACATTAATGCTGTGTTTGTGAGATGCAGATAGTACGACATTGAAATTTGAAAGTATTTTTAAAAAAGTAACTGAATCGCTGCTGCCACAGCCTTTAACGTTGCTGCAATGTAGTTGCATCGTTGACTTGTTAGTTGGATATATCTAAATAATCAGATACAAGGCCAGACTACATCAATGTAAACACTGGAACAAACAATTTAACCTTCCTTTGATTCCAGTTAAACAGTCCAGACATGCTGGGCACTGTAGTGAAACCATAGGTCCGCATTTTCTCAAAATGTTTCCCTATTTTTACTTTATTATTTTTAGCAATAGATGTTCACAAAATTATATAACCCTTACTATGGTCCATGTACAAATATTTTGTATCGTTTCAAAAGTTTAGAATTACTTAACCATGGATGTATACTGCTGAAACAAGTTATAAACGGATGTTACAGTTGTAATGAATGTCCAACATTCGTCTTCAATTTCACGAGGAAAAAAAAAAAAAAACGTGTGCGGTAGTGAAAAGGTTATGTATTCCGCAGATGGCTGCCGATAAATGTGTCTTACTATAGCATTCGACAATTGTCATAATTAAAATTCAAACAAATTCTGCAATTTTAACTATATTTCGAGACGCTGACGTGAACATTCAACTTGAAAAAGACTAGAATATCATTCGCGATGGTGTGCGGAGCGAACAAATAATAACCGCCCAAAAGCATATCCCACGTGAATATCAAGAACCCTAAATGATAAGAGACCATATTTGCCTCGGTCCAAACCCCAACATAGATTCTATATGTCTGTATCATTGTGGTCTTTCTATATTTGGGTTATGGTATCACTGATGTTTCTCGCTTGAGCTTCTAATAACTTACGAGATAATGGTTACCGTACGCCAATGTTCCATGTACACTTTCAACTCCGTAATGTCAGGCTGTTGGTCGTAGATAACTATTGATAAGAGTTAGCATGTCATAGGGCGCCATCTATTATGTACAACAGCGCATTATTATCTTCTAGTTTTACATCCCAGACAATTGCCACAACCACAAATAAGCTGGAGTATATATATATATATATATATATATATATATATATATATATATATATATATATATATATATATATATATACACCAGGGTCCAACGGCACGTCAGCACAGTAGTGGTCACAAGTTACTGATGAAAGGTTATGTTCTAATTTTGAAAACAGATAAAAGGGATATCAAAACACATGGAAGATAAATCGTTCCTACCATAGAAATCTAGAGAAAGTTAACTGTTCCGGCTTCAGGATAATAATTGTAATATGGTATCTATTTAAATCAAGGATCTAAAACACCAATACAGAAAATTGTTTTTTAATAAAAAGACCATCTAGCAAGATAAACCCTTTTGACCAAATATAAGCATGAAGTAGAAATTAAAAATGGAAAGGCAAAAATAGAATTGCAAATGACATTAGAAAGAAAACGGTTCCACTATAATGGAGATAACAGTAATCAAAGAACTAATCATAATACATTTATATCAATAAAAAAAGAGAGCCTGGGCAAATTGACTGGAAAGAAACTTAGTTGCGGTGGTTTAAAACAAACATTTCTGGGATTATATTTTATCGCGGAAGCAAAACACGCCATATGTTAGCATCTGTAATATCAATTACTTTTTCTTTATGGCCGCGTTTATTGTCAGTCAGTCTGTGATAAGAAAGGTGGACAGCATTGCGGGAGATTATAAATCAGTGGTGGGTTTGTTTTGAGCTTCTTTCTGATATCGCTTTCGTAATTGTTCGGTCTTAAGTCGAGTGTTTCGCAACAAATTGGATGGCACAGACATTACACATTAGGACAGGAATTGCATTATTTTAGTTACACATTCTCCGTTTTGGTTACTATTGTAATTAACTCCTGTTGATGAACTCGTGAATGAAGTAATGTCGAGGATCTGTGTACAGATCAGACAACGTCTGTCTTTACAGGTGTGTGTGATTTTGCTTACGTGATATGATTTAGGTTCAGCTGGGAACGCATAAGGTGGTCTTTGAAGCCTTATGGTTGCTGATTAGCGACCATACGTGGTTCTTTAGACGTGCAGTAGAGACGATAATTTGCCGGTTTCTCGGGACATATTGCCATGTTATCCACTTGGCTTACCCTAACATATGTACATAAAACAATAAGTCTGAATTCTGTCAGTTGGCCAGATAACTGGAAACTTCGCGTGCACTGTGCGTTTGCTATGTAACCACGTTAAATGTGAGCCTCTCCAGAGGACATGCAAGTGAGAAAGCACACGAGGGCACTGTCCTTAAACCTAATTGGATACACAAAGTTTATGAATGAAGATTTGCATTTGATTTTAAAAGCATCCGCAAAAAGGTATAAGAGAAAGAAAACGTGGGCAACAGCATTTAAATAAATATATATCATATTTGAATAAGGCATCCGTATATTTATGAGTGTACGTTCAGTGACGTAGCTGAAGTGTCAGTGACGAGCATGATACTGTCAGTTTCAGTCTTATTTTCTTATTTTCATTTTCAGCTATGCCGCTACTTTGTGTAGCTTCCGATCAGATCATCGTACAGAGAACTACTCATTACCCTTAAGCGTATTTTGTACAACAATGCGAGATTGTCAAATAAAAATACCTACACAAACAGTCAAAGAATACATACATATAGTCGGGTAAATTTGTCATTGTTGATCATATTTCCTATTATCGTACACATTTAAGGGGTTTGAAGCACGGAGCAGTGCGTGTATTTCAGTCGCGATGTCATATTCCCACAGCAAGCTCGTTACGGACTGGCCGATCATTTGTAACATCCAACAATCCATACTTTGTTTACCAGAATACATACAGGTGCCAGCCTTATATAACTTGCACGTACCAGTCTTGTATCTAAACAGAGTCGGCGTTCAAACTTTCGGACTCATGAAAATTTAGTCCGCTGAGTAAAGGTTAGAGAGCGCGATTGAAACTATCAGAAAAATGAAAGAGTTAATAGATCAAAACATTTTAAAAGGACATTCACTTATGAAAGTTTTATGTACAATGTTACGTAGTTTTTAAAGTTTGGAACCAATAATTCAAACTACAAATATCTCACTACAAAAGTAGACGAACTTTTTACCTTTGAATTTTGATTTAGATATTTTGGCTTAAAATGAAACAAATTATTTCAAAATTCGCCCACACAATTAAAAGTTAACTAACAGACAATCTTTATAGGAGATAGGAATTTATGACACTAATTTTTAAAGTGGTAGGGAAACTCCATATTTTTGGAACTGAGGTATATTTTTGTGCTTAAAATTGAATATGTAAATGGTAAGAGAATATTTCTCTTTATATATCATCCAGACCAAATAAGAATGAAAATATATTGAATAAATCTCTCATAATTTTTATTTTCTTCTCGACATTGCTTAATATCCCTATAATAATAATAATAATAATAATAATAATGAGGACTTTGTATAGCGCCTAATCTTTAGAAGCTCTAAGCGCTTTACAACATTTGACAACACTTAAAAAAAACATATTATGATATGATTACAAAAATAAAAACAAACACCACGAAATTAGAAAACAGAAAACATGCTGTAAATATTTAAGGTAAGGATACATTATTAGGTCTTTAAGTCTGTTCTTGCAGTTGAAATAGGTGAGTTTTAAGAGCGCTCTTGAATGAGATCACTGTGTCTTTGTGTCTAAGTGCAGTGGGCAATTCGTACCACGTTGCTGGGCCCTGGCATGCAAAAGAGAGTTGTCCATATGATTTCATTTTCATAGTGGGAATAATGAGAATACGAGTGTCAGAAGAGGAGCGTAAGTATCTTGCAGGTGTGTACACATGAGTGAGGTCAGATAGGTATGTTGGACTGTAGCCCGTCAGTGAAACTTAGCACAGAGAACAAATTTTGGGTTTAATTCTGGATCGTATGGATAGCCAGTGTAGGGTAGAGAGCAGGGGAGAGGCGTGCTCTGATCGTGGTACTCTAAGGATGATCCGAGAAGCTGTGTTTTGAATTTTTTGAAGTTTCTGGAGTAGATATTGAGACGAACCAGACAGAATTGAGTTACAATAGTCCAGTCTCGAAAGTACTAAGGAACACACAAGTGTTTTAGTGGAATCAACTGAAAGATACTTGCGAATGGAGCTGATGCGTCTCAGCTCAAGATATGCAGCCTTGCATATGTTCATGACATGTTGGTGCAATGAGAGAGTACTGTCAAGAGTAACACCTAGGTTTCATATTGACTGTGTGAATTTAATGTTGGTGTTGCTGATATTTATTGTCTGAGGTAAACGATGTCAATGAAAAAGTCTGTGTTGTAATCAGAATGGCTTCAGTTTTATCATCATTCATCTGCAGCTTGTTACATGTCATCCATGATTTCACATCGGAAATGCACCTCTCTACGCCTTGGATGGTAGCTTCAACTTCAGTTGGATGGCTAGATTTGTATATTTGGGTGTCATCAGCATACAATTGGTGAGACACTGGATGATGATCCAGTGTCGCTAGAGTCAGTATCGCTAGAGTCAGTCTATCCCCTGTAGCTTCAAGATCACTAAAATCTGATATCCTGACTAATTTTCAGGACAAGCGACGCAGCAAAACATTCGACTTAAAGAAACTGTTCGACTTGCTGTGCAGTACATCCAAAATACTTTGGAAAGATGACAACTTAAGAACAGTGTTCGGGATGTGTTCCTACGATGCCAGCGGAACAGGTAATGCATGGAACACAATGAAAACAGTCAAGATGGCTTTTAAAATGTCTTCCGTGTACACGGCAATCGTTTGCAAGGCCAAGATGTTTGTTTAATGGCTAAGCAGTGCAGTTTTCTGGAGTCCGTATGCACTCTAACAGTACAGTACCTTCTCTCTCTTGATGATAGAAGCTACTTTTTTTCTTGCGACTTTCTTCTTTTGTGGTAGGTTTCAGAAGATAGAGGGTCCTTTCAAATCTTTTGGCCAGAATTCAAAACCTATTACGCAAAAAGAAAGTTACAAGAAAAATGACAACTGCTGTCATCCAGAGAGAGATGGTACTGTGGTGTTAGGGCGCATACGGACTCCAGAAAACTTAGGGGCCCCGAGTGGCCGAGTGGTCTAAAGCGCTGATCGTTACGGATCACTGCCATCTCACCTCTGTCTGCGTGAGTTCGAGTCCAGGCTCGGCTAACGTGGGTACGTGAGAAAGCTCGCCAGTAGCTTCTCGTGGGTCGGTGGTTCTTCCCGGGATTTTCCAGGGTTCTTCCTCCACCATTAATACTGGCCGCTATGTATAGCCTATCTTGTGCTGAAAAATGGCGTTAAACCCTATAACAACAATATAACAACAACCAGAAAACTGCACTGCTCGGCAACGATGTCACCTTTTCTCTGGCACTTCTACTTTGCCGTGGACCACAATGTCTACAAACCCTGATTTAACACCGTGTTTCCAAATTTAATATTTAAAAACATCGTAAACCCATTTCTAAAAGAACTACCCTTGTTCGACAGCAGCGACGACACTTTCGAAAAACAGTTTCAATTGAGGTTTCTCTCTGTTTATTATTGTTTCAAGTTGTTGGTACATGGCAGTTTTAAGTCCACATACCTTCTCAAAGGGAGAGGCGTTTCTACACATGCCATTGCCTTTGTCAAATTCGTTTTTGTTGGTTAGTCATCGTTAATCTTTAATTCTATTTTGTGATGTATATTTTTTTTTATTGAAGATGTAAGATTTTTTTAATGTTGTAACGGTATGTATGTTGTTTAGTCTTTTCTTTCAAAGAAATATCTATAGCAAAGTGCTAAAGTTTGTTAAGTTTTCTTATTTCAAGCCCTACAAAAGGATGCCAAGCATGTCTTGAAAGGAGATTGAAACTCTAAGTTACGCGGACGTGAAGGAAAATATCCCCTTTCTTAGCACAGTTTGCTGTCATTGTGCTCATTCTAATCATGCTTGCCTTGCATCTTTGTGTTTTAGAAGTCGTATTTCTTCTTATGTAAATACATGCATCAATGGACAGGCAGCTTGGCTCATCATCCTATAGGTTCACGGAACTTTAGTTTCTTTACTTCATACAAACCCCAAATTCTCTAGTTTGAAAGACAAAAAACAGCTACTCAATACAATAACCCTTTTCTCTCTGCCGATGTGAGAGTGGCTGTGAGTGTCAAAATGTCTGAGATTAAAAAAGGGTGTCCATTTCAAAACTCAAAACTCGAACCAATACTTGTCGCCGTTCAGTATAAAGTGTGGTAAGACAAATGGTACAATACACAACACAATGATTGTCAATTGACACTCTAGATAGTCTGTCTGCTCTGTAAACGCTAGCGCCAAGGCAATATTTTGGTCACACAACCTTATAACAAAATTATGCGTGACTCTTCAAAAGCGATTTCATTTGGCTAGATTTATTTTCTTACCGCTGTCGCTTAGAATCGGCTTCAGTAGCTCTTCACAGAGTGACGAGATAGACCGTGTTTTTCTGTGCCTCACCGCTAGACGATTTACAATTATATATATATATATATATATAGTATATAAGGAGTAGGAGTGTTATTGGTTATATATATATATATATATATATATATATATATATATATATATGGTATATATATATATATATATATATATATATAATAATAATAATAATAATAAAACTAACACACGAACAATCGTACTGTGAGTGGCCCCATGGAAATTGTGTCAATCTTATTGCAAAATACATCACGGTTTGTTTGAATGAACTATTCTGTGAGCACTTTTTAGTCGTCTATATCTTTAGTTCACTCTTGTGATATTTTATAATTGAGGAGTTTTCTTTTAGATGTGATTTTCTAAATGGAATTTGTGTTTCTTTGAAACTTTCTTAAGGACAATATACAATAGAAACAAACGTAAGTGTCGTGATGGATTTTTTTTTTTTAAAAAAGCAGGAATAATACTCTCTCTCTCTCTCTCTCTCTCTCTCTCTCTCTCTCTCTCTCTCTCTATAATAATAATAATAATAATAATTTTTGTTTGAAATTCTAATGGTATCTGTCCCCGTTTTAACATACCTCTCCAAAAATGTGATCAAGAGTCACAATAATTACGTGAACTGTTCCATTTGTCATGTAATTTTTTTTAAAAGCATTCACCCTAATCATTGTAGAACTATTTCTTTCCATAAGTAAATCGTTGGATGATATAAGAGCTTGAATTGACTTGAACTTGTACACTGCAGGTATCTTGATTCTAATTTGGCACCGCAATATGTCAAGGAAAATATTTTCCAACATTATATCTACCAGTTTTCAGTAAGGAAACAAATATATGGCTTTTTCAACAATAACGCGAGTATAACTGCACTGTATGACCCAGCCTGTGGTAAAATCCTGATTCTCAAACCAAAACATGCACTCAGAAAAATTTAACATTGCTTGTCCTATTTTTCTCTCCGTTGCTTAAGAGTGCGTAATAATTTGTTTGGGTTATGTTCGTAGTTTTGTGGAAAACTTTGCTACATTGTTTGTAGCTTGTGCTGCCAAACATCACATCTCTTAAATCTGGGATGTACAGCAAATGTTACTTGTAGTCAGTCGACAATAAATATAACACTTTCGTTTAATAAAATTGATGAATGAATGAAAGCAATGAATATTTCTCACATAGAATGTCTGATGAAACTGATGACTGAATGAAAACAATGAACGTTTCTCACATACAATGTATGATAGTCTTAATTATCTTTGTCCTATAATACTGCAAAAAATAACACAAGCAAATATGGTGTCCTACTTTTCTTTCTTTCTTTCTTTCTTTCTTTCTTTCTTTCTTTCTCTCTGTAATGTAAATTTTAGCTAAAATTGAAATGAAAGGGATAGTCTCCTTCACGTACGCACTTTAGTCATGCAAGTGGAAAAATTTGTCAGTCTATTCATCCAGCGTTATTGTGTCTTGAATTTTTAAACTTTGGATAATACTCACACAAGCAGACACTGACACTATAGAATAATGGATAGAGGAGTTTTTAATAGTGTGTATAAGGGGTGTTGGATGGTGTGATGGAAGGTATTTTTGTGATGTAAAGGATAACCTATTTTGTTTGCTTTCATCTCCTCGTGCACCCTAAACTAACACAGAACGTGTTGTTTTTTTTAATAATGTGTGGGGTGATGGATGATATAGTTGGTGTGATTGATAGAATTTGGGGGGTATAAGGCATAATATATTTTGTGAGATTTCATCTCCTTCTCTTACACTGTAATCTCACACAGGACGTTTTTTGGAAGGTGTTTAAGTGGTATTGAATGGTATAGTTGATGTGATGGATAGTATTTTAGTGGTGTAAGGGATAGTATATTTTGTGACATTTCATCTCCTTGTCTTACATTCTAAACGAACACAGGGTATTTTGGATAGTGAATATGATATGCTGATTGTATCATTGGCGTGATGGATAGTATTTCTGTGGTATAAGATATATATATTTTGTAAGACTTATTCTGATTCTCTTACATCTAAGCTAACACAGGACGCTTGTGATAGTGTGAATGTGGAGTGTTGGATGGAATTGGGATATTTCATGGTATAAGTAGTGTGATGGATAGTATTTTTGTTGTGTAAGCGACAGTATAATTTATGAGATTTCATCTCCTCTTAGATTCTAAGCGAACACAATGCATTTTAGATAGTGAATATGATATGCTGGATGGTATAGTTGGTGTGATGGAAAGTATTTTGTGGTTGAAGGGATATATATTTTGTCCGATTTCATCTTATTCTCTTACACTCCCAGCTAACACAGGACTTTTATTGGATAATGCGTGCGGTGATAGATGGTGTAGATGGTGTAATGGATAGTATTTAATGGGATGTTGGATGGTATATAAGGTGTGTACGGGTATATTTGTTTGCTTTCCTCTCCTTCTCTTTCACTCTAAGCTAACACAGGACGTTTTCTAAATAGTGTGTTGGGTAATGGATGGCATAGTATTTTTAATGGAGTTTTGGATGGTATATAAGGTATATGATAGTATGTTTTATTTGTTATCATCTCCTTCTCTTAAACTCCAAGCTAACACAGGACGTTCTTTGAATAGTGTGTGGGGTGATGGGTGGTGGACTGTATTTTTATGGGGTGTTGGATCGTATTGGGATGTTGGATAGTAGAGTGGTATATTGGATAGTATTTTTAAGGGTTGTTGGATGGTATATAAGGTGTCCGAGAGTATGTTTTGTTTGCTTCCATCTCCTTCTCTTACATTCTAAGGTAACACAAGGTGTTGTGTGTCTAAGAGGTGTGGGATGGTATAGGTGATGTTTTTGGATATTATGATTGTGAGATTTTTTCTCCTTCTCTTACAGCCTAAGCTCACCCATGGCGTTTTGGATAGAATGTATAATGGGATGTTGGAATGTACATAATGTATGTGAGTATTTTTGTGGATTTCATATTCTTCTCTTACACTCTAAGCTAAAACAGGCCGCTTGTGATAGCGTGTTAGTGGCATGTTGAATATAACAGTAATGTTGGATGTTATAGCGGTGTGACAGATAGTGTTTTTTGTGGTGTATGGGATATAATATTTTGTGAAATTTCATCTGCTTCTCTTACATTCTAGGAGAACACAAGACATTTTGGATAGTGAGTATGATATGCTGGATAGTATAGTGGTGTGATGGATATTTTTGTGTGGTGCAAAGAATAGTCTATTTTGTGAGATTTCATTTTCTTCGTTTACATTCTAAGCTAAAACACAAGACTTTTGGGATAATGTGTTTAAGGGGTGTTAAATGGTATAGTAGATGTGATGGACAGCATTTTATCTGGTGTAAGGGATAGTCTATTTTGTGAAATTTCATCTTCTTCGTTTACAGCTAACACATAACGTTTGAAGTGTGTGTGTGTGTGTGTGTGTGTGTGTGTGTGTGTGTGTGTGTGTGTCTTTGTTTGTCCCTATAAATCTCCCTTTGTCCCTACCAAAACCCTTTTGGCCCAATAAAATTCATTTCACCTACCTACCAACAGTAGTGCGTATTAAGGACAGCCACTTGCAACACTTTTACTAAGTGCCCGCCCAATTAAGGTCAGCCACTTGTAACACTGGTTTGTTTTAAGTGTATAAATAGATACATGGGTTTTCCCATACGAATTTCGACAAGTTGACGCTATAGATACTTTTTCCATAGGATTTTACCACAAATTATAACTAAAATTATTTGAGGGTTTTTCCATAGGAATTTCAACAAGATATAGCTATAAATAGATACTGGGGTTTTCCATAAGACTTTTATACACAACTTGTGGCTATGTATAGATACTACGTTTCTATAAAAGGAATTTCCACACGTTCTAGATATAAATAGATATTGTTTTTTCCATAGGACGTTTTACAAGTTGTGGCTAAAAATAGATACAAGCGTTTTTCCATTTCTCACTTACTTAGTGTGAGATTTAAATTATAAACTAACACTATGGCGATTTGGAGAGTGTGTTAAGGGGTGCTCAATGGTATAGTTGGTGTGATGAATAGTGTTATTTTGTGATGTAAATGATAGTCTTTTTTGTGAGATTTCATCTCCTTCTCTTACATTCTAAGCTGACACAGGACGTTTGGAGTATGTGTGTGTGCGTGCATGTGCATGTATGTGAATGTATATGTCTATGTTTTGTTCGTCGCTATCAAACCCCTTTGGCCTATCAAATTCATTTCACCTACCTACCTACATCAGCGTGTATTCAGGTCAGCCACTTGCAACACTGTTACTTAGTAGCCGACCGATTGAGGTCAGATACTTGCAACATTGTTGCCAATTGTTCCCCATTGTCCACTACCGTGACGTCATTGAGCCTAAAAATTTTGAGGCTATACTTATATACTTGAATTTATATATAGGAATTTCCACAAGTTGTAACTATGAATAGATACTAGCGTTTTACAGTGGGACTTTCCTACAAGTTGAAACTATAAATATATAGTGGATTCTTCCAAAGGATTTACCACAAGTTGTAGCTATAAATAGAGTGTTTTTCCCAAAGGAATTTACAAGATATTGCTAAAAGTAGATACTAGGTTTTTCCATATGATTTTCCCACAAATTATGACTATAAATAGATACTGGTGTTTTTCCATTTCTTTCTTGCCTAGTTTGAGATTTAAATTCTATGCTAACACTAAAGCGCTTTGGATTGTGTTTGAGGAGTGTTGAATGGTATAGCTGGTGTGATGATAGTATTTTTGGCGGTGTGAGAGATAGTAGGTTTGTGAGATTAGATGTAGTTTGCTTTTCACCATTCCCCATTTCGTCTGATTGTTTGTGTATATGTATATGTATGTGTTTGCCCATTTTCAATTCCCGCTGGGTCTAGATAGGCCCACCATGTTCATTTTCCGTTTGGGTCTAGACAGGCGCACTGTTTAATTTTCTCGTTTGCGTCTAGACAGTCCCAAAATTCCCGTTTGGTTCTCAATCGTCCCAGGCCTAAAAAGCCTATATAATTCCACTTGGGTCTCGATCGCCCCATGCCTATAATGCCTATACAGTTCCATTTGGGTCTCATCCCCCCCCCCCATTACTACTCCCGTTTGACCATATAAAACTTTTGCCTACATAAACACTTTTGAGCCCATAATATTATCCCCATATTAAGCCTATGGACAAATCTAACGTAGGATTTCCCCTATAATTCTATACAGCCCCCCCCCCCCCCAGTAGTAGTGGGGGATGCTTTAGGGCAAATGAGAACATAAAAGGAAAAACAGGGAGTTGTACCCTGGGGCAGTATGTGGAAATTTAACATTGTGGGACACTAGGGTGAACTATATAGGAATTGAACATGGACGGGACTGTCTAGGGACAAGGTAAACTGAACAGGGTTAACGTCACGGTACCGGACACTGGGAAATCAATGGTAACAATGTTGCAAGTGGCTGACCTCAATCGGCGGAGCAATGAGGAACAGTGTTGCAAGAGTCTGACCTGAATACGGGCTACCCTCGGGACAAGAGACAAATACAATAGAGACATATATAGAGAGACATGGTCTGAGAAATGTATAGAGACATAGACATCTACAAACAAGCAAATAACTATGAAACCAACAATATTTTTTTAGGCAAGAGAGAATAGATATCTTGTGATATGACTTGTGATTAGAACAGGTAAATGGAATGAAGTGAACCACGGTTATTTGTAGTGGAAGAGCGGATCGAAATGGATTGAGTTCTTTCACTAATCCTAACACGCGTTACAAAATTCAGTCACAGGGCGGAGTCTGTCCTCCAATCCAAAGAGAGCTACCTGTGACTTCAGACTCCCTCGATAGGTACGCTAGCGTCTGTGCGCAGTGAATCGATGTCACATTGTTAGAACATGACGGAAACTATGAAGACGATGAATTGGGGTGCACCGGCTGTGGAGACGAGAAGTGATGGCATAGGAGTGGCCACCAAAGCAAAGAAAGTCCTACTTCCAGAAGAGAACGATTTTAATTGGGATTTAGTGGATTTTCTCTCTTCGCCTTTCTCATTCAGTAGCAACAGCGAGAAGAAGAGGCAAGAAGAAAACGACAGGAAGAAGAAGCAGAGAAGAAACAAGGTCTAGGAGAGAAGGAGAAAGGTGAAAGTCAAAAGGTAACGGTACTCTTAGACATTTTGGTCGAGTTAAGGAGTCTGAAACAAATGTATCAGACTTCTTTAATACGACCCAAGAGAAAAGGCCTTCTTGGGCCAAACACTCCAAACCCCGTCAACACTCTCACTGCGCCTGAGATACCAACAGTAGTGATTTATACCAAATCATCGACAGTAGCAGGTCAAGAAGTAGGTCTTGGCCGTTGAAAACGGATAAGGCAGTTAAAGCGCATTAACTCCCGTTCCCGAGTTGTTTAAAAAAAAAAAAAAACAAAGAAAAAAACAAACTAAAAAACAACAACACCCAACGGACCTTTTCAGGGCCACCCAACTCTCTCGAAAAGAAACTACTCAGTGTTTGCCAAAATTAAATAAAACTCAAATCCCTTTTTCCCATAATGTACGCGTGTGAGTGCGTGAGTGTAAGTCCTTGCTATTATAAAATCAAAACCAAGAGACTCTTACGATTTTCTTTCTGGTATATTCTCTGGTACAAATTACAATCAAATTTCACAACAGATCACTATAAAAAGTTTATTCGCTTCTTCTTTTCTTTCACTCTCTCCTTTTCTGAATTTCTTTACTTTCACTGTCACAGGGCTTTCCTTCTCCTCCTCTTCTTCCTCACTTTCTTCTCGTCTTCTTTTCTTCTCTTTCTGGGTGGGACTGGGTTCTTCCTCCTTGTCGCAAGGTTTTTCTTCCTATTCGGAAGCCCTTTCCTCCTGCTCCTCCTATTTCTTGGATCGGTTCTCTTTTTTCAGTCTGTAGACCAATGTCCTTTCTCTTGACAATGATAACAGGTATCTTGAAGGTTGTCTCTTTTCACGCTTGTCTTGCTTTGACGTTGTGGACATTCTGAACACCAATGCCCTTTCTTTTCACAGATATAGCACGTGTCTCGAGTTTTATCTCGAAAGGAGGGGGAATAGTCCATCGGCTTCTCTAAAGAAAACCTTCGCATGACACCTCGCAAAAATTTGATCAGAAGTTCGATCTTCTTGTAGGATTGAGAGTGAAATAAACACTTTGAGGGAAGACACTGACCCTTTTTATTGGGAAGGCACTGGCCTTACATTTATATATAGGGGATCATGACGTTAAAACCTGAGTCATTTGACCTTTTGCAATCAAGATGAAACGATCGCATCATTT
Organism: Megalonaias nervosa; assembly: GCA_016617855.1. Classification (NCBI taxonomy): domain Eukaryota; kingdom Metazoa; phylum Mollusca; class Bivalvia; order Unionida; family Unionidae; genus Megalonaias; species Megalonaias nervosa. Next base: position 52,001 of record JAECUM010093069.1, read on the forward strand.
CGTAGAGAAAAGAGAAGAAAGTAAGAGGCAGAAACGTAACCTATCGCCTCGCACAGTAGCTGAACTCTTGGCTCAAATCCATGTCAGCGATTTTGAAGATGACATGAGTGAGCCAGAATCCAGACCACCACCAGTTACACCTCAAAACTACTACCACATTCGAGAGACGGATAAATGCAGCTCTAGAAAATTTAGAACCAGTCTGCAAGTACACGTTGAAATTTAAAGATTTCAAGTCAGACGTACCGCTGGAGAAAACAGAAGGGTTCATCACCGGTTTGTGGGATTCTTTGTTAACCACACTGAAACGGCAATGTCGAGCCAAAGAAGACGATCGTTTGACACTTTCCATTTTTATCACGACAGTCTGAAGTCCCCCGTATGGATGGAGTTTAGCGGGCCATCAGAATTCACACTTTCCAAAGTCATCGACAAGATTCAACACGTGAAGCAGTCCATAGACAAATTTCACCTCACTGATGGAAAAGCGACACTGTACATGGCCCACGTTTCTCTTCCTAAAGGGACCGGACGCGAAAAAGGTGTTATTGGTGGATGATCTTCGTATCACCAAAAACAGCCTCGTCCAAATTAACAACACTCAAGATAAGATGTGTTTAGCCCGTGCCATCGTGGTGGGACGAACGTAGGCCGACAAGAACGACACGGTAGAATGGAAAAAGAGACTGGGAGAGCATTCAATAATCGGACCGAGTCAAACAACGAAGAGAAGCAGAACTCCTGTTACAGCAAGCTGGGCTATCCAAAGACATTACCTGTGGCATTCCTGAAATTCGAAAACTGCAAGACGTCTTAGCTCCAAGCTACACGTTGAACGTACACCCTCAAGAAGTGTGCGCACTTATGTTTTTTCGAGGCAGTAATTTCAAATATGGAAAATACATTCACGTCTTTCATCACGATCAACACTTAGAGGCCTTTACCAATATTACATGATTCCTGGGATATGGTTATTACAGTGAAAAATGTGACTATGGTTAAAACAATCGAGAGCAACACAAGCAATGCGGATCGAAATGTCCAGGATGTTTGGCCTCTAAGCCATGTCTTGACGAAGGACAAGAATGAGCGCACTGCCCGGCTTGTCAGCTCACTTTTGTCAGACCTACCTGTTAAGAACATCTGAAGACGCAAGGTTCACAGAGGAAATGTGCTTGCCAACTCATCAGATTGTGCTCTACTTGTGGACAAGTCATACGTACCAATAATGCCAGGGTGCAGGTGTGACCAGGAAAGAAACGATGTCACATTTGTCACCAAATCGTGGACTTGGAACACGAATGCTACATTCAAAAATACCAACACCAACAGGAGGAGGAAGATAACCAGAATAAAGGCAATTTCATCTTTTTCGATTTCGAATGCGTGCAAGAGAACGGCATTCACATTCCTAATGTCTGCGTGGCTCATCGAACGTGCGAGAAGTGCATCCAAGGTCCGATCTTTTGTCATTGCCCTAACTGTAGGAAGATTCCTGGAGGACGTGAAAAAATCTTTCGAGGACGAAACACGCTGACCGATTTCGTCCAATGGTCTTACATTCTATCGACGAGACTTGGAGTCAAGAGGACATCGAACGTTACGGAGATTGTCATCGCTATGACACGGTGATGGCTCACAGTTTCTAGGGATACGATGGAGAATTTCTTCTCAAATACTATACTGAACAAAGCAACGAACGTCCTAAAGTCACTTTGAACGGAGCCAAAATCATTTCCATACAAGTGGGACAAGTACAGTTTAAAGATTCCATGAGTTACTTGGCGATGCCTTTGATTCCAATACCTAAAACATTTAGGATGACTAAAATGGCCAAAGGTTATTTCCGCACTTTCTCAATACCGAAGTCAGTCAACATGCCGTTCCACCACATTTGCCTAATGCTCACTACTACGACCCCGACAACATGCGCACCGAACAACGAGAAGCTTCCTCCACTTGGTACCAAACTCACGCCTCGGACCCCTTCGACGTTCAGGAAGAAATGTTAAAGTATTGTCGATCGGACGTGGACATTTTACGGTATTGCTGTGGAAAATTTCGAGAATTGTTCATGGAGCACGGGGGGGGGGGAATCGATCCTTTGAAAAAAAGCCTGCACCATTGCCAAAGCGTGTTCCTTAGTTTACCGCAAACGGTTCACGCCTGAGAAGACCCTGGCTGTCATCTGTCCGCAAACGACCAATTTTGTCAAATGTCGATACTCGGTCCACGCTCTACGTTGGTTGCATTACTTGTGCGACAAGGAAAACAAATGGATCCAAAATGTCCGAAACGGAGGAGGCGAAAAGACTACTTGAAATTATTCGGTGGATGGCTGGAACTTAGAAAACCCAAAGATCGTGTACGAGTTTAACGGTTGCTTATTTCACGGATGATGACCTGCTACCCTCAACATGACACTAAAAATCAGTTTTTACAACGTACCATGCAAAACTTGTACGAGGCCACTTGTCAGCGTCGCTTGAAGTTAGAACAGCAAGGACGCCAAGTGGTGGAAATGTGAGAACACGAGTACGATCACTGTTTGAAAACCGATCCCGAATTTAAACGCATCGTGGAAAGTTACAAGTTGGTGGACCCTCTGAACCCGCTGGGCAGTTTGTATGGAGGAAGGACGAATGCTACCTGTTTGCTGTACCACGCCGACGAGGAGAAAGGAGAAGAAATCAAATACCTGAACGTGTGTTCTCTGTATCCATACGTGTGCAAATATTGTCACTTTCACGCAGGTCACCTACGATTGCTGACGGAACACACCGACCTGGAAAATATTCGACGATACGTAGGATTGATTAAATGTAAAGTCTTGCCTCCCATGAACTTGTACCATCTCGTTTTACCTTACCATTGCCAGGGAAAATTGATGTTTCCCTTGTGTCACACTTGTGCCGAAAGTTGTACCCAACACCAACCCTTTCAGCACACCCAGCAAGAACGCGCCTTGACATGAATGTGGGTCAGCGTGAAATTGTTTAAAGCTCTTGACCTGGGATACCAGTTGTTAGAAGTCTACGAAATTTACCACTTTCCCAAGACAGAACATTACCAAATGGGTGACGAGACTCAAAAGGGCATTTCGCATATTACGTGGATGCCTTTTTGAAACTGAAACAAGAAGCCAGAGGCTATCCTTCATACTGTCAAACCACCGAAGACCAAACGAAATTCAAAAAGAAATACTTTGAGCAGGAAAGCATCACTTTAGATCACATCGAGAAAAACGAAGGAATGCGATATTTTGCCAAAGTGATGTTGAATTGCTTGTGGGGAAAAAATGGCACAACGACCGTGTTTACCCAAGATGGAGTATTTGAGAGAACCTACCCACTACTTCCATATGATTCACGATAAAACCAAATACATGAAACACGTGGATGTCATTAGTGAAGACTTGATCTTAGTCACTTACGAAGTATGACTGGATTTATAGAGGCCGACGAATTTGGAAATGTCATCATTGCGGCATACGTGACAGCCCAGGCTCATTTAAAATTGTTCGAAGCCTTACACCTGTTAGGAGATATTGTCCTTTATTTTGACACAGACATTTGCATCTACATCGATCGCCTTGGTTACAGTCACCCTGAAATCGACGGAGACCGTTTGGGAGCCTGGACGGACGAGCACCCCGACGACAATATTCTAAGTCTGCAAGTGGCGCTCCTAACAATTACGGCTACGAATACCGGGACCAACGAGAAGAAGTGCACACCGAGTGTAAAGTGAAAGGATTGACTCTAAATCATCGCACTAGTCAAGTGGTGAATTTTGGCGTGTTGAACGAAGCCTTGCAAGCTGGAGAGGATCAAGACTTTAAAGTGACTACCTACGAACCTCACAAGATTGTACGTTTACCCATGCACCAAATCGTCCATCGACCTGTATCAAATCGTGTACCAGAGGTGAGTGCGATTTCCCAATCACTTCACTTGGCCGTACGGACATGCCGATATTGGTCGTCATATAAAAAGGGAAAACGTCCAAGACCGATAGTTCATTGTAACTACAAACACCAAGCGAGAAAGATGAATCATTTCAGACAGACACATTTCAAGTTCAGTCTGTGACCTCAGCGATTCAGCACAACATCATGGTAACTTCGCTATGACCACTACTACTACACCTATCATGGAAAGTAATGCTGTATGTTTCAAACCTTACGGATGCGAAAGCCACTCGTGTTCGTTGACTCTTTATTGGCTTTCATCCTCAACGTGAAACCATACGGCTACCACCCTATGGATGTCATCCATGCCTAAGAAAACTACTTCGGGTTTCACCCTACACTCATCCAAATGAACCTGCGAAAGAAGAATATTCGTTCCCTGTGCGTTTGTCTGAATACTGCGACTTTGAAAGTCGTTTCAAACCTTCCAAGGAAAGTGGCCTAAATATCTGAAAGGACCTCCCCCGAAGAAGTAGCCAGAGCCGGATTTATCTACTTGGGCGAAGGTGATAAAGTCAAGTGCTTCACTTGCAGTGTGTCACTTCACGAGAGGGAGCAGAAAGATTCAGCTGACCCAGAACGTGCTCGATGGTCTCCGCACTGTCACTGCCTACCTTTAGTGGGACCGAAGAAATCTCTTCATGGATACTTTACAAGAGAACATTAGTGATTTGTCTGTGGAGTTGAGAGAACGCATTTACCGAGAATTCATCAAAGTATAAGTGAAACTCAAAGAACAATTGCATCCGTTACGTCACCAATGTTTAGACCACTGGTACCTGAATGTTATAAGAGTACTGATTCCGATGAAAGCGTTCCAGTAGTCAGACATTGATAAACTACCGAAGGACCAGAGGGATTGGTTTGCTACTGATTCTATTTACTACAAGGTAGACTTACTGTAACGAATTCCAGAGGAAGACTTAGAGGGTTACAAATATCTTTTACACAATCTAATCTTGGTTGAAGAGGAAACGTCTGTACGGTGTGTGGTGTGCGAGTGAGTGACTCAATAATTTAGATTCGCCACTGGAGTACGATCAGCTCTGTGTAGAAAGTACATTTATTATCTCCGACAAAAAGAGGTATAAAACTTGCTACCATGCCACGACCTTTATCATTTGTGATACAAAAGATTCCGTAGAAGGAAGTCAATGACACTATTCAGACTGTGAAGGATTACCAACGCTTTTTACGAGCACTGTGTCCATGGAATTTGGGTCGTCGTGTATATGTGTGTCTTAGTGACTTCCTTTCTGGTATTTCGTTTACCAGTCGATTCCTTGTGGACTCTTCTCCATCTGTACCTACCACAAAAACATGATGGTGTTTCCTTTAAATGCGCACGAGAAACTAAGTCTACTAAAAGCGTTGCGCTTTCATCTCCAAAACTTCTCGACCTCTGTTTGAAGAAATGTTTCTTTGTGAAATTTTAAAGACTCTGGATCCTTAAAAGATGTGTGTATAGCTTGTTGGTTACACTCTCACTGACAAGATGTATGTGACTGGAAAAGTTTTTTGTTTTGAGGCTTGGACGAAAGAAGTGGCTTACATTGCCAAAGACTTGTATTATGCATTCAAAGGAAAAAGTGAACTTAAAGTGTCCACTGAAAAAGGTAACCTTTAAACCTGTGTTAGTCACAGTGCCAGAAGTAGAACCCGACACCGAGGAAAACCACCCCATTCCGGACAGGAGCATCATTGACATGGACATCCCCGAAAAGCCATTCCGGGAGGACACTTGTGACTGTGCCAAGTATTGCAGAGTCTCTGAGAACATTACCCAGTGTCCCTAGGATACCACACCTTCGTCACAAAAAATGTTGTACAGTGACTTGTTTATATTCCACTTTGATCGTTTTGATGTTTATTTCACCGATGTACTTAACCATTTAGCTTTTATGTACTTTTGTCTTTCGTGTTCCATTTAAAAATTTTGGAATAAACGTGTCCTGGAAATGTATAAAAACTCCTGTCTTGTCTGCGTTCGTTTCAAAAGTGACATCACCTTCGTTATCGCTACAACTGCAGTCTCTGCTACCTCTTCCTCCACTTTTAAAGTCATCGAAGAAAAGTTAGATCGTGCTAGTAGGGAGGCCTTGTATCTTCGCCATCCCTTTAACATGTTAATTGCTGGACCGAACTGTTCAGGCAAAACCAAATTTGTCAAACGTTTGATCGAACATAAAAATCATTTGATCGATCATCCACCTCAACGTATCGTCTTGTGTTACAAAGAGTGGCAATCGGCGTACAGTCTCCTGCGAGAAAGTCAAGTATATTCCATCGTGTTTGTGGAAGGCATTCCTCGCAAAGACGACGGAACAGTGTCTGACCCCAGCCAAATACATTTGGTCATCTTCGACGACATGTTAGGAAAGACGAAGTAGAAATTAAACTGTAGTTTACCCTCAATGGGCATCATCGTAATGCCAGTGTCATTTACATAATCCATAATTTGTTTCAACAAAGTAAAGCCCATTGCACCATCAGTCTCAATGCTCATTACGTGGTCTTGTTTAAAAGCCCAAGAGATAAATCGCAAGTGCAAGTGTTAGCCAAACAGTTAGGAACTCCTTGGCTGACTCATGCGTACGAAGATACCACTCAAACCCCTCACGCCTATTTACTCGTGGATTTAAAACTCACTACCTCCGACTATTGAGATTTTGTACCCGTTTGTTTCACAACTGGTGCCAAGACGGAGGGCCTGTCGTGTACACGTCCCCGTCGACTTTAAAAAATCCATAAAAACCTCGGACACTTTTGGTCTGTCTCACACATCGTCAACATGACTTCCCTTCATTCTCATCTTTCCGTCAAATTGATTCTTGCCTTGTACGGCATCAGTCGCAAACAAATCCACAAATACGTGCTTGTGTCTTAGAAACCAGTCTCAGAGAAGTCGTACGATCGTTTACGGTGGCAGCACGTCAATTACTTCAAGGCATCATTCACATCAAACATCAAACCAAGCGCTTTTTTGAGATAAACCGAGTAGCCTTGACGCAACTGGCATATCCTCGCATCGACACTCAAAAGAATAAAGCAAATCATTTTGAAATGCTGGAGTTAGCAGTTCTCAAGGCGGTGTCATCATTCGCTCTCTCTTAAAATGCGATCCTAATGCCCCAAACGTCACCCCCAAGAAAAAAGACACTCCCCGATCCAAAAGTACCTAGAAAAAAAGAGCAGTGGTGTCAAGACCAGGTTACAGCCCCAGAAAAAGAAAACTCCCAAGAAAAGACCCCAGAAATCAGCTTTTATCAAGAGAGGCGACCCGGATGCAACCTTACATCCCTAAGCCACGATCTGCGACGGTGACCGCGTCTCCAGTAGCCTCAGGTTCCTCCACTTCTCCGTTGCTGGTGATGCCAGAGCCAAACCCATTTTGACACACGGCTTTTCTAATCTGATGAGAAAATGGAAACCCGTGTCTCAAGGAACTTCTCATCTTTAGCTGCTGCGGCAGCTGGTGACAAAATACCCTCCTCCAAGCAAGAACTGTCCCGATTTAGTCCCTTGCGAACCCCTCAAAGTCGAGTCATGCCTGCCATGAAAATGATATGACGGACGGACAATCAGTGGCGACGTATTCCACTATAAAACATACCTGGGGCAAACGATGGGTATCAGTGCTTTTTTTGTGCTCCTGAAGCAAAAAGATGTCACCTAAAAGAAGTGCACACCACCAATATCAACGTTCTCCAGTCCAAAAAAAGAGTAGAAACAAAATGACAGTCTCTTAGTTTGACCCCACTTCCGAAAAATGTCTAGCCCAATATCGTACACCACAGAAAAGACCCAATCGTCAAAAAAAGAGGAGCAACCAAAGGGGAGGATTATATGATTCGATAGTCAAAGAGTTCGTCAAACAGACTGGTTACAAACCCTACGACGTGCTCAAAAATACACACACAAAAATAATATACAAGGACGTTGCCAAGCCTTCGACGTCAGTCTATTTTGCGTGTGCTCCGGAACAAAGATGTCATCCAACAGAAACCATCCCTCTTCTACCCCCAAAGGAAAGAAAAGGAAAGGACTGCCTCCTCGTTTAGCCAAACATTGGGAGGTGTCGTCCGTCCTGTTCAAAGCACTCCACCCATGCGAAAACAACTCATTCAAACAGCCTCGAAAGACGTCATCGATACCGTGTGCGAATTTTGCCTGAATATCTTGAAAGGAACCATACCTTTGTCTCAGCATCAGAAAGAATACTTAGCCAAGTATCGACATGTTCTTCGCGAAATGGTCAAAAAGAAAATACCCATCCGTGAAAAGAAAAAGATGTTAGTGCAACGCGGAGGATTTGTGCAGCTGTTGTTAGGACCCTTGGTGAAAGGAGCATTGGCAACAATGATTACAGGACTCATCACGGGAGCTGCCTCACAAATGGATCCACGATAAAAAAAGGATCAAGAAAATAAAAGGGACCTCATGGGTGAAAACATCTCAGACGTGTACACGTGTACTTTGGAATCGAATGGAAGGACGAAAACTGACTTTAGTGCCTTACAAACGATGGATGGAATTCCGTCGTTGGCAAGAACAACAGACTCTGCATTTACCTCCCAATCCTCATTTGACCGAAATGTCCAAGTTAAAACACGAATTGCAATCATTGATGGATCACAGCGATTTGTCAGAAACGGAAAAATCGCAACAGTATGGTCAAGGGTTACAACGTCTTCAACTCTTTCACCAGAAGCTTTAGACGAAACAGCTCCACCGACTCTGAAAGATTTCAAGGGCCTGATGATACGTCCGTTGCCACCACCACCACTACCTCCAGTGACCAAGACAGACGCAGCTCCGCGGATGCCAGAGGAAGAATACGAAGTCTTTCAAACACCGTCAGCGGCACCTATCACTATTAAGATTCCAGCGTCATTGTTGACCCTCTCCCCCACGCCCTTACGAAAAGAACTCAAAGCCTGCGTTAAAATGATATGTCCACTCCACCTTCGACAGAAGTGAAAAAGAATTAAAGGAAACCAGAAGTGAAAAAAGAAAGCAAGACAAAACCCATCCCATTACCACCACCACTACCCTTGACTTCTATTCCTGTGGCACGTCGGACACGTAAAACCGTTTCCAAAACCACCATCTCACCCAAGTCAGAGTAGCATCCGTGAAGAGTGGGTGACTTTTTGAAGAGAGAGAGAGAGAGAATCCTAATGCAGAATTTGTTAGCCTGCAATTACTACGATCCAACCCATCCTGCAGGATACGAAAGAGTTCAGAAACTGTATCGTGCTGCCAAAACCCGACTCAAAAGTGTCCGTTTACCTCACGTGCAACGATGGTTACAAGAACATGCCACGTGCACCTTACACAAACCCATTCGACGAAACGTTTCCAGAAATCGCACCCGAATGGAGGGCGTCGATCATCAATGGCAAGCCGATTTAGTCGCTGTCTCTCATTTGGCCATCTACAATCGTGACTACAAAATATTTGTCTTGTGTCATCGACGTCTTTTCCAAATTTGCTTGGGTGGTGCCTTTGACTTCCAAATCGAGCATTGAGTTAGTGCGAGCCTTAAACTGGTGTTGAAACAAAGCGGTCGTCACCCTCTTTGATGGCAAACTGACAAAGGCACCGAATTTCTGAACCAAGCTTTCCAAAAAGAATTCCAGAAACGAGACGTTCATTATTTCACCTCCAAGAATCCCGAAACCAAAGCCAGCATCGTGGAATGTTTTCAACGTATCTTGAAAGAACGCATGTGGAAATATTTTACGCATCAACACCCTCAAGCACGTCGACGTCTAACCGCACCTGGTCAAAGCGTACAACCAATCTTACCATCGGAACATCGGATGTGCCCACGAAGAAGTGACTCCCGACAACGAAGTGACCGTCTTTAAGCGCCTGTTTGGTACGTCCCCGACTGTGACTGTCCCCAAGAAAGGTGGAGTGTCGACGACGGGAGATTGGATGCGCACTGGCAAAACCAAACGCACTTTCGACAAAGGGTACTTACCCAGCTGGACCACAGCATTGTTTCGTGTCACTGGACGAGTGCGTGGCCGTCATCCTGCCGTCTATAAATTGGAAGACATGAACGGGAAAGTGATAAAAGTAACTTTTTACTTGCCCGAGTTGCAACAAGTGACCAAAACAGAAGACCAGGTGTACGACATCGAAAGCATTCTCGACCAAAGAAGGGAAAACGACGTGTCAAAGAAGTCAAAGTAGGTTGGAAAGGATATCCGCCCAGTTTTGATTTTTGGATCGATGCTTCGCAAGTCACCAACTATAAAAATCATACCCTTCAACGCAGCCTCAATTACAACAGTGACCACTCCTTCGTCGAGTTCTTCTCTGTACGATCTACAAAAGCAACCCTTGTGGATGTGGTGTGGAGAACGTGTCCCTAAAACGCAAATCGTCTTTTCCTGCCAAATCTTTGTGGTGTATTGTGTCATCGGTGCTACCATTGCCAATTTGAGTTTTCAACAAGGAGACAAACAATTGTGGGCCATTTTACTGAGCAGTTGCATCGGTTACCTTCTACCCAATCCTTCCCTGAAATACTCTAACGGTAACAACGGGAGTCTTGCGACCAACTCTAGTCACCCTCCCAAAAGTCACCACCTACACAACAGCTCTCTTTTGGACACTCCTCTGAACTCGAGTGACCCCTCGGACAGTAGAACTCTGGAATTATGAATAACCAATGTTGCTTAACGTTACCCAGTGACAGTTCCATGGATGTGTTTCCCCACAATACTTTGTGCAGTTTCGCGGCCAAATTACCTGAGGCCATCCAACTGGATCACGAAGCCCATTGGGAAGTGGCTTTGGTCAAAATTATTCACCCTACACAAATCAAAACCATCACTGAAAATCAAAACACTCTTGAGACCGAAGTTCTGAACGACCAAGTGCAACAATACTTGAATGAAAACGAAACTGTAGATTCCTGTATGAAACGACCAGTGTCACCCCATACTCCACGGTACATCTATATGATGAAAATTCCTGCACGATATTGTTTTAGTGGCCAACATCTGGTGGACACGATTGAATCCAAATTCAATGCTGTGTTTGGCAAAGCCTTGGACAAAACGAAACGAAGTGTCACCATCGAGCACCATAAAGTGACTCGTCGCCTGCTGATGAAATTTTCGGATGCCAAAGCGTTGTCCATTACATTTTGTCCTGAAGTGTTTGACATTTTGAGTGGAGACCTCTGTTACGTATAGGCTCGTTTAAAAGTAACAAAAGAAAAGAGTGAAACCAACAAGCTTTGTAAGTTTTGACAAAAATAATTTATCTCCCTAGAAAACACGGTGAAAAGGTGAAAATGGAAAATAGGACTTACAGTTTGTGAAGACAATCCAAACATTTATCATAGTACTGAAAACAAATACAAGTCCTATCACTAAATAATTTTAACTGAATCCAGGTTTGAATCTTGATGACGTTCCAAGATGGAGGATGATGACTTCAGGTGAAGTCTTTATACGAATGTCAAGAGCTCCACGTTGAACCACAACTTCTAATGTTTCAATTTAGAATAAATTTCATCGAATGTCTTTGTCACTTGTATAGTTCTCCAGGGAATAAATTATTATATTCTAAAATATAGAAGAACTTCTGAACAAGCTGTCATCTATGATAAAACATCTCGAGCTCCAAAGATGTAAAAATACAACCCTTTACGGCCCCTAATAGAGATATAGCCTTCTTTTTGAAGATATATTGTACGACTGAATGCTTCACGGGGATCCGAGTATTATTAAACTGAACCAAGACGTCATTTCAGGCGCGCACCATGGAACGCGTGGCTATTTCATCATCAAATAGCCCAGTAAACAATGCAATTTCACGTGGGCCAGAAAATTGACCTTGGCAATAACAAATCGTTTTCGCGTAGTGTTTACTCAATCGACAAACCACGGCAGGATAAAATCAGATCCCGTGAAAATAATCATTACAATAAAATGTAATGATACAAAAATAAAATAAAAAAGAATTTAAAATTAACACACAAGTAATTAAATTACATATTCGTAACACCTCAAGATGATTAAGGGTCCACTCATGCCACCCATCACAAACAACTTCAACATTTCGAAGTTTTTTCGTTACCCATTGTAACTGAACCAAGGAATAAATGTAATCTTCGTGTACTCTGATGTGGTGGAGACACACATCCGCACCGTTACTGCGAGTCATTCTTTTCAAAGCAGATTCTGCCACAACGAATGACGAGGAAGGTGGAAATAGCTATCACCTTTACCGCGAACCTAAGTTTGTCGAGAAGAATTACTTGAGATCGTACTTGTCCCTGTACGAAGCCACGGGACAGTTAGGGACCAACACCAGCCACGGCATTTCCTACGATTATTATGCAGGAGGCTACGCTTTGTGGGCCTTTGATTTCACTCCAGATCAAGGCAGCTACTAGGGACATTTCCACCCCATAAAATCCGGTCATCTGCATGTGGAATTTCAGTTTGCAGACGCTCTAATCGAGACGGTGAACGTCATCTTGTATGCCAAATTCGACAACACTCTAGAAGTCAACAGTTTGAGAGAAGTAATTCTAGACTATTAGAAGTTATGGAAGACTCTTATCCCTCTTTGAATGGTGGAGACTCTCTGGAAATGGAATGAGAGGATATCTTGGAAGCAGAACCACCCACCAAAAAAGACAAAGACGAAGAGGATATGGTGATGTCCAGATGGCCAGAACAAGAACAACATTTGGTCTCCTGCTTTGCCAATCACCTCGCAGAAACAATTACAGGGTTGACCAAGAAACGTTGATATGGATGTCAAAACGATCATCCCAGTCAAATTCAACACAATAAATGTCTGATGATGAGCCAAGAAGAAAATTGGACGAGTATCTGGATGACGGTTGGGGTCGCATCTCTGAAGAAGCAGTGTTGCATCAGTGGTATAAAGACTTGTGTGATCATTTCTTCCCTCCATTGACTGCTCTGGAGAAAGGTCGCATCGAATCTCTGTTTGCACAGAGTATGGAAACAAAGAGACGTTTACTTGACAGGGATTTTCAAGCAAAAAGTCAGGATTGAATTGATGACTTATCATTACCTGTGAAACTACAAAATGAATAACTGGGAACTTTATTACTTTAAAAAAAAAAAACTGTTCCTACACAACTTCTTGGAATCCTGTCGTGTGCGCTAAAGATGAACTTCCTCATCGCAAACGTAAAGACCATCAAGCTTATGTCATCAACACTTAAGACAATAGTCTCCCAGGAACCCACTGGGTAGCCGTCTGCTTTCCCCACGATACCTCTGTGGAGTATTTTGATCCGTATGTATTACCGCCTTTGAAAGACGACATCATCGACTTCATGAGAAGAAATGCCAAGATGACACGATTCAATAATGTGAAATTACAAGGCACAGATTCCATGGTCTGTGGACAATATTGTGTGTATTTTCTTCATCAAAGCAGTCTTGGATATCCCTTACAACATTTAGTGACTCATTTTGATCATAACTCTTCTAGAAACAATGAAAAAGTAGATAGATGGTTTTGTGACCTTTATGAATATCTTCTTTAGCTAGTAAACGTAGTGTACATTAATGGCTAAATGACCTCCATCAGTGGAAGTTTAACTGGACTTCACAAGGTTGTCAACCTTGTCAAAACTTTGTGGTTTGAAAAATAATGAGTTGATATTATTTATTTGTTGACTGACAGTTGGTTGAATAAAAATGTTGTATTTTGAAAAAAGGGTGTTTGTGGTTTGCTTTAAAAATATGAATAGTGTATAAAGATATATGCTGTTTCATTTCTCTCTATCCCTCAACATTAGATGAACTATATCGTTCCTAACAAACAACCGTAGGGATGTTTTCTATCGCGTCTGCGCTTGAGACATATAAACGGTGCGGTCTCCAGTCTGGCAAGAGAAATCACTCACTGACATCCTCGATCTAGAAGGAATCCAAAATTGATTCCCCTCTTTAGGCAGATCAAAGAACAATCCTATTCCACTAGTCACTGATGAACACATTTCATTCAGTCGCCTTCGTGCAGTGCAGACATACTTGGGGTACGTCACTCGTAAGAAGTGTACGAACCCACAAAGCAAACACTTTCAGCTGGAGCGTTTGGGCATATCAATATATAGGACATATTAACCATTGAATCATACCATCAAAAATCAGAAATTGCAGCCCGCCCAGCAGTTAGACCAGCAAACGAGGACCAGCAGCCCGCCATCCAGTAGCGAGTAGTGCAGAGGTCTAGCAGCCCGCCCAGTAGTCAGTCCATACAATTACTCCACCTAAATTAGGAACTTTTCGGCAAGGAGGGATAAACTGTATAAGGTCGGGTAGAAAAAAATTATTCGAGTATTTTGTTCTGTGCGGTTGATAATTATACTCTGTTTCAATTGTAAAAACAGCAATGCAATCGAAAAACAGTTTACCCAAACAAATAGCAAATGCAATGCAAATAGAGCGCATGCCCCAACATCTACTTCAGGGGAAACAACCAAAAACAGCAATGCCAAGAGGCAACGGTACCCATATCCAACCCAAAAGCTGAAACCATTCCATACGGTAGCACCTCAAGCAATGATTATAGTAACTTGCTTAAAGTTGATACCAACAGTAATAAATTCGAATATTTTCCATTAAGCGTTATGCTACAATTCTAACCAAATACTCAGGGATCAAATGAATCAACAAATAACAATATCAAACAAGGGATAAATACGAAGGAAAACGAACAAAAGAAAGAAGCATGTACGAAGACAAGGTACGAAGAAAACGCGGAAAAGAAAACTATGCTACAATACCTAGGGGAATTAATTACCTGCATTATAGCCCTGACAAAAAATGACCAAACTCCTTGTATGCCTATCTTTAAATTATTTAGTGATCTCCTTGAAAAATACCTATCTATTACTAAATAAATAAATACCACCCCAAACATAATAAGTATTCAGCAAATTTTTTATTCAAATGAATCTAAAGAAAAAGCAGACATTAATAATTTGGCAATGGAATTGCCGACGGTTATTACAGAATAGCCCTGAATTAGCAATCAAATTAAATAAAGAAATTATCACGCCAGATATTATATGCATACAAGAATCTTATATAACAAGTGCTACTAGACATATCCTGAAAATCCCTGGATACTCTACAGGTTATTTTCAGAACAGAGACAATGGTAAAAAAAGAAAGGGGGTTAGCCATTTATATCAATGATACACTGCACAATTCCAAAATAGGAAACATAAGTAAAAACAAACTGGAAACACTTGAGTACCATTCAGTAATTATCCACACAGGACACTCGGTGCTCGAGGTTTACGATATTTATGACTGAGGAAGAAATCAACAAATCTCTGCACAAATGTACACCCAACTGTATAATAGTGGCAACGAGTGCATAGTATGCGGAGATTTCAATACCCATAGCAAAAGATGGGGAGGAACTCACCTAGATAAAAGACGGAAATTAATTAAGAAATGTGCATACAGCTCTAATCTGGTGATACTCAATAACAGAGCACGCACCAGAATAGACCCAGAAACTGGCTCACTGTCAGCCATAGATCTAACTCTTAGTACCCCCAAGCTGGCTTCAATAACAAATTGGGAAGTAGATCAGAATAGTACATTAGGAAGTGACCACTTTTCTATAATCATTACTATCAATCTAACCACCCAAATCACCAACTTTGCTAAAATTCCAAGATGGAGGTTTGACAAAGCCGATTGGGACACAGTCAGATCCATACTGACCAGTGTAAACATAGCAAATATCAGAGACGCCAGCATAGACACATTCAACCAAAATATACTAGAAAGTCTAACAATGGCCGCAACCAGGAGCATACACATGACAGGAAGAGAAAACATCTCATATGCAAAACCGTCAGTCCCTTGGTGGAACGATGACTGCAAAATACCCTTGAAGGAAAAGAAAAGAGCCCTAAACAGATTCAAACATATTGAATAATCCTTGGATTTTCTCACATACAAATCCAAGAAAAAAGCAGCAAAAATATCTATTCGCACTGCGAAAAAAAAAAAAACACTCGTAGCGAACTTACTGCTCAAACCTAGATCTGAAATGCAATGCTAAACAGGTATGGAGCAAAATTAAGGCAATGAAAGGAAAGGCAACAAAACCATGCCAAAAATAACAGGAACAAAAACAAAGAAAATGCAGACTTACTTTCCAAACATTTTGCGGGAATGTTCAGCAAAAGCAACCACATAACCCCATTCCAAAACCACCGAAAAATTGTAGAAAACAAATTTCCGCACCTATTTCATGATTTGGAAACGAAAAATAGCCCGCTAAACATAGCCTTTAGCATTCATGAATGGAAAACTGCGCCCAAGGGAAAGAAATCGACATCACCTGAGAAGACAATTTGGGATACGAAATTTACAAGAATATACCGGAAATTACGAAAATAGCAATTCTCAACCTTATTAACACGTCATGGAGAACCGGAACAGTCCCCCCAGAAATGGAAACAAGCCATCGTAATCCCAGTTCCAACAAAGGGTAGAGATCCAACAGAAATAACATCATACAGACCAATATCCCTCACAGACAACATATGTAAAATGATGGAAACGATGATTAATAACAGGCTCAAATATCACTTAGACAGCAATGACCTGATTTCCAAAAATCAAAGCGGTTTTCGCAGTAAAAAAAATCCAGCCTAGATCAATTATTTAGGCTAGAATCATGCATCAAATTAGCATTTAAAGTTAAGACAAAATGCGACCGTAACCTCATTGCAATCTTTCTCGACCGGGAGAAAGCCTTTGATCTGGTGTGGACCAACGGCTTAATTGCGAAATTAAACCACTACGGTATCAATGGTCGCATACACCGGTGGATAGACAATTTCTTAATGAGTCGCCAAATCAGGACAAGAATATGGGACCACTACTCAGAAACCCATGTACTAGAGAACGGCACCCCGCAAGGAAGTGTCTTATGTTCCACCCTATTCAAAATAATGGTCAGTGACCTTGAACGCTAAGTCGACCTAACCAAACCGATCTATCCCACTTTGCAGATGACAGCGGCATCTGGAAGGCTGAAAATCCCTCCTGCAATCAAATAATCACGGAAATTCAGAAGAGCCTAAATCAAATGGGGATTTAAAATTTCCAAAGGAAAAACAGTTGGAGTAATGTTCTCCCCCAAATCAAATACAGTTAGAAATTACACAACCCTTTACTATGGAGGGGGATTACCGCCATAATTCTATGCATGTATTTTCTAATCTTCCTTGATGCATTATTGTAAATGGCTGCTTGCAAGTGCTATTTTCATAATTCTATCTATGTATATTGTATTCTTCATTGATTCATTGTACGTGGCAGATTGCAAGTGCTACTTTCCTTCTGCATTATTGTAAATGGCTGCTTGCAAGTGCTGCATTCCTAATTCTAGTCATGAATTTTCTGATCTTCATTGATGCAAGCTGTAAATGGCTTCTTGTAAGTGCTTAGATCTACTTTCCTTCTGCATCATTGTATCTTACAATTTGTCAACTACTGAATTGATTCTTTAGTTTGTCATATGGCAAATGCTATGTCCGTTATTACAAGTTTTAATATTCTATTTATAAACTTGTTATATCACAATTTTCACAGACTGCACCTTCTAAAATCATGATTATAATGTAGCATCAAGCATGTTGCAAGTTAGCATCACGGAAGTTAGCATAAAATAATGCCGCATTATGACAACAGATGGCGCTGTGACACGTCGATTTCTTACAATACGACAGCTCCCCCGACCCTAGCAACAAGAGGTTATACCACTTTACGGCATGTTTGGAGCGTCTTATTTAAAATATCATTCGAATTATATTACCCCATTACAGTCAGCTGATTTCTCAGAGCATTAACATTCGAGAGAACGCTGACCTGCAAGAAGCACAAAACAAATTAAATGTATCAAATTGTATTGTACGAACACAATGTTATATTGCCGCTGACCCTTCCCACCCCATTTTAATTTTGGATATTTTGTGGGTGTAATTTACCGCTACCTCATGTGGCAGAATAGTGTAGCCTTTTACAAGCAAGAAAGTCCTAATTTGTTTATATATTCTCATTCACAATGCTATCAATATAGAGCATGTTTATTATTTTAGAGTGCAGTGCAATTTCTGCATTTTGTATCAGTAAAGACCTCATAAGATTGGAGCAAATTGCAGATAATTGCACATCTTTATGCACGAGAGAGAGAGAGAGAGAGAGAGAGAGAGAGAGAGTACATTGCAGAGATGAGGATTCTGTTTATTCTCTCATCCCTATGAAATTAATTTTTACTGTTCATCTGCAGTTTATATATATATATATATATATATATATATATATATATATATATATATATATATATATATATATATATATATATCACAAGAAGTAAGGTAAATATTAAAATTATACAGAATTCTTATATATGTGTGGATATATGTGTGGCATGGATGATTATGCAATAGCCAGCAAGTATTATCACTAGTTGTCTGTGACGAGAATCTTATATCTCCAATTTAATTTTAAATCTCCAATTCCAATACAATAGCATGAGGTGAATGACGTGAAACAAGGACATCACATACAAAGCATATATTGTAACATAGCTATATGGTACAAAAATATGAACTTATTTCATTATATAAGAAAATAGATTCTAACAATATGAAATATATTTTCTATATCTTAACATGAGAACATTTCCATACAATCATGAGATGCTTTATTTCCACAGATATAAAACTGGAAACTACATTTTTTTTATATATATTTAAAACTGTGTTCATCCATATATGAATCAATATTTATAGTACAGATAAGATGATTGATTGCCAGGTACTTCGCTGATAAAACATGAGACTCCTATGGTAGCAATTATAAAAATATGATATATTGAACATAAATAACGTTGCTACCGCTGCCAGTAACCAACTCAATTTGTTCTTATTATTACTGCTACAATACAGTACTAAACATGCTTATACATTTGGATATGAAATTAATGTAATAGTTAAAAAGATTAATTAAAATCTTTACATGTCTCTTCTACAGAAGTGATTGTTTTCTGTTAGAAGAGTAGGAACCCCCCCATATTTTTTAAAAAACTTTTAAAGTTTGTAAGGCCACTCACAGCTCATTCTGTTGTAGCATCCAACACACACACACACACACAGACACACACACACACACACACACACACACACACAGAGACGCCACTCGCATAAACATCTTCAATTGTCTGTGATTTTATCATTATTTTATCCTATTTAAAATATAAGTTAATACTGTCATGACACAAAAAGTATCAGCACAATACAACTATGCAATATAAATAAATAGAACATATATACAGTCCTGTGTTTAACGTTTCATAGAAAATATTAGAGAAAAATAAATATTTAATGTAAATCTGCATTCATAAAGCCAATATTATTAGATGAATCTGTCTAAAACAAAAATCATCATACAGGTAGGCAGTTATAAGGAACAAATACCTGGATTGTCTTATTACATTGGTCTTATAGATTTATTTGCCAGTCCCTTTTGTTTTTCACTTTCACATGAATAAAACATGAATAAAGACAAGCTTTTCACACAATTTGGCTTTTGGATTAGACATACACTCATAATTGCAAATTCTGAGGAATTAAACCGTAAATTCTGGATTCACCGAGACACATTTCCTTATGTATACCACATACATTTGTTAATTATACCTCAAGAACAGTCAGGTTATATTCCCTAGTGACAGTTTCATGAATTAATCCTAAAAAAACCATTCCATTACTGAATCTATATTAAATATATACACTGTACAAAAATACTCACGTTTTGGAGAATTTGTTTCTTGCGGGCAATAAAATAAGTTGTTTGCACTTGCTATGAGCAAAAAACCGTGAAAAGGGTTATATTTTATTTGCTAATTTGTTTTTTTTTTTCTGATTCTTGGACCTTCACAAAGCTATTATATTTCTGAACCTGAGATGAAATTTCAAATATGGTCTGTTCTCCCTAATATATGTGCCTTGGAACAATGGATAAGGTAATTCCATAATTTAAATGACTTAATCACTCAGCAGAGAGAGAGAGAGAGAGAGAGAGAGAGAGAGAGAGAGAGAGAGAGATTCATAAGTAAGTTTAGTTTCTTCACAGAATAATAGAAACTACTTGCCAATATCTGACTGCATTTGTAAGATATCTGAATAGAAAGTAACAGCTAATTCATAAGCATGCAAGACATGTGAGTTATAGGCCCCCAAGTACTATTCCTCGGAGAATACAAGACTGTGTTTCAGAAACTGAAGCCACACAAGTACCAGTTTGTTACTTTATGAAAAATGGGATCATTATGAGAAAATGGCGACCACCTAATGTACCTGCTAATGATGAATAGTCATTGAGCAATCAAATTGTTATACCAACGTCTTATAGACAGGAAATTCATAGTCTAGCCCATAAAACTCCTTAAGCTAGTCATTTTGGTGTCAGTAAGACTTATCACAAGATCCTGAATCATTTTTATTTGCCGAAAATTAAGAATGATGTTTATGAGTACCAAAAATTTTGTCACACATGTCAAAGGGTAGGAAATCCCAGTCAGAAGATATCTAAGGCACATCTGCAACCTATTCCTGCATTTGACCATTTGACAAGCCATTCAGCAGAAATATGATAGACTGTCGGTTCCTTACCTAATACCAAGTCAAGCAACCAATACTTATTGACCATAATGTGTGCGTCCTCAAGATCTCCATAGACTACTCCTTTGAAGAATATTAAAGCAAAAACTGTTCTGAAAGTTTAGGCAATGTTTTATAATACTTATTTGCCAAGAACTTATGCATGAATTAGACATCCAACAGTTTAGTTTTTCTGCCTATCACCCTGAAAGTCATGGGGGTAACACAAAACTGTCCGAAAACACTCTCACCTACCCAGGAGACATGTATACAATTATACTGAATCAAGCCTTGAAAAAGACTGTGATCAGTTAAATCCTACATTGAATAATTATCGAGTAAGATCAGGAGAGTTTTTTTCCCCCATATTGGTAATTATCACCAAATGAAAGACCCCATGACTACCATAAAACAGCAAAAGACTGTCCCAAAACACCCTCAACTACCCAGGATACATGTAGGCAATTAAATAAAATCAAACCAAATAAAAAGACAGTGATCAATAAAATTCTGCCCTGCGTAATTATCGAGCAAAATCAGTAAAGTTTTTTCTCTTGTTGATACTTGCTGAACGAAAGACCCTAGGACTGTTGCAAAACACGCTCATCGACCCAGGATACATGTATACAATTACAATAACTTAATGAAATATGTAGTTTTGGTGTATTCTCTCTCTCTCTCTCTCTCTCTCTCTCTCTTTGATCATCAAAGATAATTCACTAAACAACTTTTATATTGCAAAGAGCAGCACACTTAATAAGTCGGAATCATGCGTCACTACATTCACATTTCAAAACTTCTTTTAAAGTTTTTTTTTAAATCTTTAATGTGACAAAAAGCAGCTGAATAATTAGAACCTAATGGTGCTATATTTATATTTTTAAAATTCTTGAACCAATTTATTATTTTTAATTGGTTTGATAATGGTAAAAATTGCAATAAATAAAAGTAAAACCTCCTGTAACATTATGTCTTTTGTCTCACTTTTAGAGACAAAAGTTTTAAAGGATGCAAACCAATTTTAAGGCTGTTTGTTTGTTTTTTAAAATACATTGAAAGGTTGAGGTTCTGTACATCAACAATGCAAAATTAAGTATTGGAAAACAATCGTACGCTAAATCTAATACTTCTAATCGCAAGTAAACATTTTCATCATTATACGAACATGATTTTCCACACTTTGATTATTTCGGCTTTTTCGACAATATTTGTTCCAAAATGAAGATTGTGATAAGAATAAAAAAAATCCTTTAGGAATGCTTAATTGTTTTTAATATCATTTTACCTATAAACTTATATTTATGTGCTATTGATGTTGTTCTGAAATATATTAATTTCGCAGGATTTTATGTACAATAGTATCACAGGAAAAGATAGACGTCTGTGATGTCCGTCAAAATGGATGACGTACAGTACGATCCTTATATCCAGGGGTCGTCGGATGAAAGCTCGCTAAGAAGAGTACGAGGGAATGTATCATTATCATTTCTGATCCTTACTTTGCTAAAATAAAATTTTTTTCCAAAGTAATGAGAGATATCAGTAAGTAGATTTCTTACACCGTGAAAGTAAATACTTAAGTGAGTCAAAACTGGTGTTGAAGAAAAAGGACCACCTTGTTGTAGTGTATGCGTTTTTGTTTTCGTAAGGTGCTATAAATCATTAAGATCTTCGAGAAAGCACGTGGTTTTAGAGAACGATTAAAACTTCGTTGCTAACAAACACCTTAAAAAAGGAGACTGAAAAGGAGTTACACTGTTTATCGATACAAAATGAATGCCTTAAAGCTCTGTGGGGAGCATTAATTATTTCTGGTAAAGGGAAAACTTCAGAAATTTAGAGCGCCGTCTGTTGTCATAATGCCATGCTAATCTCTAGTATGCCATTATGACAAAAGATGGCGACACGAGTTGGACAACAAAGACGATACTGATAAAACTTGGTATTTAC
This sequence comes from Megalonaias nervosa, assembly GCA_016617855.1. Lineage (NCBI taxonomy): Eukaryota > Metazoa > Mollusca > Bivalvia > Unionida > Unionidae > Megalonaias > Megalonaias nervosa. The sequence continues at coordinate 74,632 of JAECUM010093069.1, forward strand.
ATCATTGCAAAGCCAAATCTGTATGAAAACGGCAGTTGGAATGATGCAATTGTAATATGTCAAGTTTAAAAACAGAATATACAAAACTTGTAATAACTGACATAGTGTTTGCCATACGACAAACAGCAAAATCAGTTCCGTAGTTAGCAAACTGCATGATACAGTGAAGCAGAAGGAAAGTAGATCTAAGCACTTGAAGCAGCCATTTGCAGCTTGTAACAATGAAGAATAGAAAATGCATGACTACAATTAGGAATGTAGCACTTGCAAGCTGCCATTTACAATAATGCAGAAGGAAAGTAGCTCTTGCAAACTGCCATGTACAATTAGCATCAGTGAAAATACAATATACAGGGATAGAATTATGAATGTAGATCTTGCAAGCAGCCAATAATGCATTTACAATAATGCATCAAGGAAGATTAGAAAATACGCACATAGAATTATGGCGGTGATCCCCCTCCATACTTTACATCCAAGGCGAACAAATAAAATTCGAAAAGATGGCAAACTTCTTAGGCATGTATTTCGATGAACATCTTACGTGGAACTACCGCATCTCGGAACTTGTCCGAGCATGGAATCAAGACTTAAACCTTCTCCGAAACATTAAAGGATTTAACTGGGGAGCCGACCAAGATAGGTTTTTGACACTATATAGATCACTAATAAGGTCTAAATTGGATTATGGGTGTCAAGTTTATGCGTCAGCCAAGCCAAACTTAATAACAAAATTTGATACTATTCAATCCAAGGCATTACGTGTATGTACAGGAACGCATAAAAATACCCCTAAAGAAGAACTTCAGATACTTGCAGGAGAACCACTACTAAAACTAAGAAGAGAAGAGCTGGCACTTAGATATGCGGCAAGAATCTCAATACATGAAGATTCTCACCACACCAAATCAATTATCAGTAGATGCAACACTGCATTCAGCCGCAAATTAGTACCAAATCCACCAGGAGGTAAGAATATCCACGAATTAAGCAAGGTTCTAGGCTTACAAAGCCTACAAGCAGACCAAAATAAATTCCCTGATCCAATACCATGGACATGAAAAACACCCAAAATCAACTTACAAGCTATAAAAATTGGAAACAAACGCAACCACCCGCTAGAAATAAGACCAAGAATACTAACAGATATTGCCGTGTTCTACAATGGCTACATCAAAATCTACACTGACGGGTCCAAAACCAATAATCCCGACAGAACAGCAGCCGCTGAAGTTATACCAGAAAAGAATACTGAACTGGGAAACAGACTCCCAGTCAACTGCTCCATTTATACAGAAGAATTCTGGACTATAATGGAAGCACTCAAATGGGTTCAATCAAACAATATCTGCAAATCTATAATTATTAGTGATTCACTAAGCGTTCTAAAATCACTAGAAACAGGGCACTCTGACAGCCAAGACAATTTCATGAAAGATATTAATCTCCTTTTAAAGAATTTGGAATGTAACAATCAAATTATTGAATTTATATGGGCATCCTCTCACATCCACATCCCTGGAAATGAAAAAGAGGGACTAGCAGCAAAGCTCAAACTCAAAGAAACTGAATATAATAAGCTGAACTATAGCACCAAGGGAATCTATAGCATCATAGGCAGAAAAATTATAGAAAAATGGCAACACGAATGGGACAACTGCCCAGAGGGACATACACTGTACTCCATCCAAAAAAACAGTGTGCAGGAACGCCAAAACACCAAAGCTAGATAATAAACACTATCAAAAAAATCATTAACAGAATTAGAACTGGATGAACCCTATTAGCCAGCAGTTTCGGAAAATACCTACCGATCAACAGGGATTGGGGCCCCATATGCCCTCACTGCCCAACCCCTGATAATTTACAGCACGTCTTTAATGTGTGCCATAAACACCAGACACATCGGGAAACATTTACAACCCTACAAAAAGTCCATAGTCTCTCCATCAATATACCTGGATTTTTTGGAACAGACCAATCCCAACCTAAACTTGACATACAAAAACATATTGTATTTCCTCAAAGCCATGAGTAAACAGTCAAAAATTTAGTTGGAGTTTTCTCGCCCTCCATTTATATTAGCCTTCATTGTTGCTAGAAGTCCCCATTAGCTCTGTCATTACCCTTTACAACCATCTCAAGCTCCTAACTGGTTAACAAAAGCAATGTCACTAGTTAACAATTTCCATGCAATGCAGTTAATACTAGGAACGAACTATCATGATGAACAGACCTTTTGAAAACACAAATGGAACAGTCCCACTTGTGAAGTGCGCGGGAATTCAGGTCGCATAGGGCTTGGTTATGCTTGTGCGTGTACTTAGACCCAACACTTGCTGGACTAGTTCCTCCTATCTTTATATGTCTGACCCATGACCCCATTGGAAACCTGAAACATACATGATCCTAGTTCTATAAACTAAGAAAATGCGATAGAACTACCCAATTGTATGCAACCAATTCTAAGCCATTATTCTAGCAATGCAAATAGAGGCAGGTCACCATAAATATAATTAAACACCTAGACAAGTTCTAACAACTCCTATAATACCTCTATTATCCTCTACTCTACCACAAAGGTGAAGTGTGGAAAGAACTATAAATTTACTACAACTTATAAAACTGTCCATCAAAACAGCATATATAAGGTGCCTAAAAAACCCAGCCATCAGGCCAAGCCGCATAATGTGGCAACGACTGGAAAAATACCAAATTAGCTAACTATTAAGGACCCCAATTAAAACTATAAGTTGGTCAAAACCCAAGAGCACCAGGCCCCGCTGCACAATGTGGCGCACTAACTAGATATAGGTCATAAGACCACAACTAGATCCATGAGGTTACTAAACCCCAGTCATGAGGACCACCACACAATGCGGAAACTTTTCAATCATGCTTAATTAAAACTCAGATATTAACGTCTAAATAAATAACTCCAAAATCATATAATCTATCCCACTTCATCTAAACCTATACTCAAACTCAACACCACAGAGTAGCATTGGTCAAAACTGCGACAAGACATCTTTACTTTTTGGAATATGGAAACAAAAGTTGCTCCTTTTCCGTCACCATCCCTCCTGTCTTCCCTCATCCGGACATTCGAATCAATCAGTATGCCATGCACACTATAAAGCGTTGAGGGGATGAGACACCATACCGCCCCTCCCCCCCACTAATAATTAATCAACACTCGTATGAGGGTATTAAATCGTCGCGCATGCCTTAGGGCTCAGCAGTAGTAGTAGCAGTATGGCCATCCATTGTTGACTTGTCAACCGATAAACATGTCTTCAAAACCAGCTAAGCCGAACGAAGCCCACGTGCATTTCCATCGTGTCAAGCAAAACTGATGCCAAAGCCTGAAGAGATAGAAAATGTCAGGATGCTTAAAGCGGCACAAGACCTCATAGAAGAGGTCTTTAGAGAAGAAATTAAAAAGGAGCAAAAAGAGTGGACAGAGTAGTACAGACTTCAGAAGCAGCAACAACAACAGCAGCAGGAACCAGAAAGAGGCTTTGTCGACTGTCATGTAGACACTAAAGAGTTCTCCTTTTCCTTCCGAAGAAGCAGGCCGTATCCCGTGGGAAAACCTGCAGCGAGACGGGGACGAAATCCTAGACGTTAAGAGAGATTGCCAAAACTCTTAACAAACAAAACAGCACTTTTCAGGGCTACCCCCAAATCTCTTGAAAAGAGATACTACTCTATTGCTAAATTTATCTGTATTTGTGTGTTGGTCTGTGAGTGTGTTTGTAAGTCAAGAGATAGAAGTGTGTCTATAAACACTTCGTTTTCCTGGCTTTTAGGATAGTGTGTTTGTTTTAGGATTATATGTATGAGTGATAATTAAATGTGTTTATAGGAAAAATGTGGAAGTGAGTGTTTCGTTTAGGTCCGCACGGTCCATGTTTTGGTTTTGGTATGGGTATTGTTAGTTTTTGTGTAAGATTGGGAACCCCAGCGACCACAGCAGCAATATCAGCACGTACGGGCCAGTGATGCATTCTTCACAATCCCTCAAACTGAAGATTGGGAGAGTGAAACGAATCAACCCTCTTCATCACTCCCCATTTTCACCATTTCGTGGGAGAACGATTGGAACTGTAGATGTGAATGTGTGATGCTCGCCCTGGCATTGATCAGATGAATCTTAAGTTTGACAAAAAAATGCCCTTCTCAGGGCTATCCAGATCTCTAGAAAAGAGAGACTGGTCAAGCTGCCAATAATATGTTAGTATTTGTTGGTGGTAGTGTGTGTGTGTGTGTGTGTGTCTTTCCCTTAACAAAATCCTTATCCCTACCCTAAATAATGTTGTTATGTGTGAATGTAGAGTAGTGTGACTATAAAGACTTACTTGCCTTGTGTAATTGTAGGTGATGGTGTTTGTTTTCAAATAAAAACTTTCCTTCTTTACTATGTGATGGTAGAAAGTATAGTGGGTTTTGTTGGTATTAGTGTGAAAAATATGTAAAATAGTTTCTCTTAGGTCATCATTACAGTCTCTTTGGGATGTTTGGCATGTGATATGTGTAGTTGGTGTGTGAGGATATTTTCCGTCACGTCCGTGTTTGAGGCATATAATGTGAAGCGTTTGTCAGTCAACAGACTCCTACACCATCTCGAACGAAACCATCTACTCACGGAAAATCAAAGCGGATTTAGGCCCAAAAGATCTACCATAGACCAACTCACCAGACTTGAAGCCGACATCAAACTCGCTTTCAACGCACCAGGGAAAGAGAACCGCCATCTCATAGCCATATTCCTCGACCTAGAAAAGGCCTTCGACCTAGTATGGACCAAGGGGCTAATTGCCAAACTCAACCAATATGGAATAACAGGATAAATGCACCGCTGGATCTCCAACTTCCTCACAGGAAGACGAATTAAGACCCGGTTAGGAGATGCATACTCCGAAACATACACATTGGACAACGGAACCCCACAAGGAAGTGTGATAAGCCCCGTTCTATTCAACCGTATGGTCAACAACCTAGGAGAATACCTACATAGCACCATCAACCTGTCTCAATTCGCGGATGATAGCGGAATCTGGAAAGCAGGAAACCCCAACAACAGACCACATCACACAGATACAACAAAGACTGGACGACATCACCAGATGGGCGAATAACTGGGGTTTTAAAATCTCAAGTACCAAAACTGTCGGGATGCTCTTCTCCCGCCCCAACAACCGAAAACCCAAATACCCGCAACTCTACCTACACCCATCCAGTTCGTAAAACAAACCCATTTCCTGGGACTACTACTAGATGAACAACTCACATGGAAACCACACATCGAAAATCTCGTCAAAAAATCACAACAAGACATCAACTTGCTGAACACCTCAAAGGAACTACATGGGGAGCTGATCAACCCACACTACTTATGTTATACCGATCATTAATTAGATCAAGATGGGACTACGGCTGCCAGGTCTACCCATCAGCCAACGACAAACTGCTATCCCAACTGGGCTCTCTTCAATACAAAATTCTCCGTCTATGTACTGGAACACTACCCAACACATCACTTCAAGAGTTCAAATACCCCTACAACTACGCAGAGAGGAACAAATCCTAAGACATACCATCAGGAACTCAATACACAACTTCGCAAACCCAACTAAGGCGCCAACTAAGCTATGCGAAAGATCATTCAATCAAAAACTTGTACCAAACCCACCAGCAAGCAAGAAAGTCCATACCCTCTGCGCAGAACTCCAATTAACTGACATACAAGCGGAGCAACGGCAAATCCAGGACCCCATCCCGTGGAGAAATAATACCCCAAGCATCAACCTCATAGCACAAACATTCGGAACCAAACAACAAAATCCCTGCAAGATGCTACTTGACATTCAAAAACTACTCCAGGACCAATATACGGAATACACTAAAATATACACGGACGGATCTAAATCCAAGGAACCTAACAGAACGGCAGCAGCAATCGTGGTACCAGAACAACAAATACAAATTGTAGTTCGACTTCCTGATGACTGCTCCATCTTCACAGCCGAATTTTGGGCAATCAACGAAGCACTAAAATGCATCAAAACTCAAACCCAGCAGCGCCATTTTATCATCACGGATTCTCTCAGCGTCCTCAAAACCTTAGAAACAGGTGCAACACGAAGCAGAGCAAATATGCTCGAAGAAGTGATGCAACATATTCGAGAACTCGAGACAAATCAACACACTATTGAATTCCTCTGGGTGCCATCACACATAAACCTCCCCGGGAACGACAAAGCGGACACAGTGGCAAAAAAGAACCTCCACAACAACGAAACACACTCCCTCACCTACAGCGTCCAAGAACTCTACAGTCAGGTTAGACAGAAAATAAACACAAAATGGCAACACATATGGAACAACTCCAACAAGGGAAGGCATCTCCACCAACTACAGAAAGAAGTATCCAGGAAAATCACTACCCCAAAGGACATGGAAGTTAATGACTTAAGGATTATCAACAGAATCATGACAGGAAAAAACCTACTGAAAGGGAGCTTCGGAAGGTACCTCAAAGACTAAGGGAACCAAACAACCAACTGTCCTCACTGCCCAATAGCAGAGACGCTCGACCACATATTCAACACATGTGCCACCTACAATGTGCAGCGGAACAGCTTCCAAGAATACCAGAAACGCATTGGATCACCAACAACATACCCAGAGATATTGGATAAGACCAAGAACACAAATATAGAACTTACCTACAAAAACGTCATCTCGTACCTAAAGGGGATCCAAAAACATGGTCGCATATAAACAAAAAGGAAAACACCAGCAAAACAATGACAACAACAGGATTAGGCTGGACACAGGGTAAGTAAAACAACATGCAAACACAATAGGACTATGGCAAAACGCCAGCTAAAAAGCAAGTCCTAAAATCAGCCTTAAAAGGCACAAGGAATTGAAAACCAAACGCAAGAACGAGGGAGCCAGAAATACCACTGAACATCAGATTCAACTAGGGAAATAAGACTATGGCACAAGGACCAACTAACGGGCAAATCTTAAATAAAATACCAAGACAAAAGTACACATAAGGGCACTAGCAACAACAAGAGAGGCAGGACTATGGCAACAACTGCCAAGCCAAAAGGCGAGTCCTAAAAAAGAACTTACACACATAAGGAATCGAGATTCACCTTTAACAACAAGGGGGTGCACAGCGCCACAGACGGACACCAATAAGTTTAATCGGAAACACAATCGCGTCTAGGGACAGGCAAGTATAACAAGGGCAAACAGGACCAAGACATCAAAAGCCAACCATACAGAACCAACAATATAATATAGACTAAACAACACCACAAAAAAACACTCTGTACATAGCATGCGACAAACTAAAACAACACTACTCCAACACTATTCAACTAAAACAAACTAACAAAGCACACCCACCCACAATAACTAACATAACCACTAACCAACACATAATCAACTAACAACTAATAACTAATACTAAAGGGAAGGAAAAAAAAAAAAATATATATATATATATATATATATATATATATATATATATGTGTGTGTGTGTGTGTGTGTGTGTGTGTGTGTGTGTGTGTGTGTTATCTCTTCTCTCATCTTCCCCTCCCATCTCCCATCCCATCCTCCATGCATGACATTAACAAAACAAAAAGGGCACAATATCAATTCAAAATTGACGATTGACAGAAAATAATCAAATCAAGACAAGGAAGACAAAAGACAAGAGAGAGGCAACTGGGGAATACAGCCAAGTGAACACAGGAAAACGACTGGAATATTAACCTCCACTTGGCGGACAAGAACGAGCCCTTCCGGAAGAACAGAACAAGGAAGGTCCAGAACCTCCACAGGGCAAGCACTAGCCCTCCAACACCGGAAGAACAGAACCAGGAAGGACCAGTACCTCCACAGGGCAAGCACTAGCCCTCCAAATCAAAAACTAGAAAAACCAAACCCCAGTCCCTCCCATGGGCAAGCTCTCGTCCACACAAGAGCAAGCACTGGCTCAAATCCATACCCTACCCTGGGCAAGCACTGGCCCACCTCCCCGTGCAGGCACTGGCACAAACCTGGGCAAGCACTGGCCTACCTCCTCGAGCAAGCACTGGCTCAACACTTCCGGACAAAAGCTCTCCTTTCCACCCATCCTTTACTAACCCCCTCACTAACAAATAGGGCCCAAAACAGGCGCTAGGGAAAACAGACTAGCGAACACCTTGGTGGAATCCTGCGTACAACAAGCCTATGTTGAACAAAGACTTTCCACTATAAGCCCTCTCTTCACTTTCCTCTTATTCCACCCTCACCTTTACTAACACAAGGGGCCTAAAACAAGTGCTAGGGAAAATATAATAGCAACACCTGGGTGGAATCCTGGAAACAACAAGCCTGTGTTGCCCACAGATTTTCCACCAAGAATCCCCTCCCCCCCCCATCTCTACTCTCACCCCCTACTTTTATATACAAGGAAGGCACTTCCATTGGCAATAGAAGGCCTCATTCGATAGCACCATCGTACAAAACCACTCGATCCTTAGTCCCTCCACCATCAAAATCAACAACTAATACTAACAATGCGTGACCCCCCCCAAAACACACACACACACACACACACACACACACACACACACACACACACACAAAAAAAAACACAGGGTTGCTGACACCCGGCTGATTGGTGTAATTTCGCCATTAAAAGTACGCTTAGTACACAAAATTCCAACTACACAAGGATAAAATAGGCAACCTTCAACTCAGAAACTTAGAGCAATTGCACAGGTGGTCCACACAATATTGGGGATAGGGAACGTCCACTAGCACAACTGGACAGAACTTGACATACAATCATGTCGACCCGGGCCCTTTGGAGCGTACACGGCATGAGCGGTTGGCGTCCCCCTCCGGGTCCCCTTCCTCCTTTCCACCTCCTGACATACAATTAAAAAGTACAACTATCGTACATAAAAGCGGTGTTTTTGCGGCATCATTCCTGAACACCGACCAATTAAAAAGCTCAACAATTGAGCATTAACGAGTCGCAAAAGCTCTTAGCATAGGCGACTTTAATCCTTCTCAGTCAGTCAGTCAGTCTGTCTATCCTCGTTGACCAGTCAGCACGTTAAAAATGAATTTGGTGAATGATTTGAAAGATGGTTGGTATTGGATGATTGATGCAGCATATGTAGTAGAAAGGATTGCAGCTGAATGGAGGTATCCGGTTACCCTAGACTTTGTGACAAGTCATGTGACGAGTCTAAAAGCAGCCAGAGATCTGGTCAAGGATGTCATAGAAGAGGAAGTGGAGAAGGTAAGAGGATTTATTAATTCTGAGTATGTTAAAGGAAACTGAAGGAGGCTCTTGATAGTGTGACAACAGTAAGGTATATATTTAGAAGAAATAGAGGATTTAACAGATTGGTCTTATCTGTCACTGAGGAGTGTTAAGTGGGAATTAGAAAAATTAAATAAAGCAGAACAAATGGTTAGAAGGGTGATGGAAGAGGAGGTGAAGAAGATAAAATCTTCCTGGGCTAAAGAGAGAAAGGAGAAAGAAAATAGACAGAAAAAAGTGGCCTTTGACAGACTCAAAGAAAATTGGATAAAGGTGCAGGAAAAGTTCAAAGCCATGGGACATACTGACTGGATACTAGAAGATGAAAAGAAGAAGAAGAAAGAAATAATAGAGAAAGTGAGGAGATGGCGGAAGAAATGGAGGAAGAAGAAGAAGGAGAAGAAGAACCCAAAAGCCCTTTTCAGGTCACTCATATGTCTGGAAAAGATATCTATTCTCTCTTGCCTAAAAATATTTTTTTTGGTTGTATAGTATAGTTATTTGTTTGTATATGTCTATGTCTCTACACATGTCTCTAACCATGTCTCTATGTCTATGTCTCTGTTGTGTTTGTCCCTTGTCCCTAGAGAAACGTGTATTCAGGTCAACCACTTGCAACACTGTTCCTCACTGCTCTGTCCGATTGAGGTCAGCCACTTGCAACATTGTTACTATTGTTTTCCTAGTGTCCAGTACCGTGACGTCAACCCTGTTCAATTTCCCCTTGTCCCTAGACAGTCCCATCCATGTTCAGTTCCTATCTAGTGGCCCCAAGTGGCCTACAATGTTAAATTCCCATATACTGCCCCAGGATACAACCCCGTTTTTCCTTATATGTTTTCATTTGCCCTAAAGTATCCCCACTACTATTCATCCCACCCCACCCCACCCCCGCATGTTAACCTATAGCCACCTAATCACCATATATAACTACTATAGAGGCTATTCTGCGGGATGACGTGGGGAGGGAAGAAGATATTCTTGTGATGAGACTGTTTGGAACTGATGATATTTCATACTGTGATCTCTAATCCATGAAGCAGCTGTACAGCATGACTGGGCTGGAATGCCAACTAGGTGGTGGATGATCTGGTATAGCATGATCACTCTTGACTTATCTCCTCTTGATTTCAGGGTCTTTGAGAATTTACGTTACACTGTTAGTTTGATGGTAATCATGTTTAACAAATCTGGCTGCTCATCTCTTGACTGCTTCGACGCTGCTGCTGTCACGTTCTGTACGTGGGCCCCATGCAGCAAAGGCATATTCAGGTATAGGTCTAACACAAGCTTTGTAGTCTTAGTCAAGAAAGATATATGGAATAGACCTTGTTGGTGATGTTGTCCAGAAAGTGACTCGAACATGTTTCACACTGCTGGTGGTCTTCAGGATATGTCCATAGCTGGTTTAGCTTATAGTAATTGGCTGGATTTTCTTATGTTATATGCTCTATTCTGTTCTTTGATCTTTGTTATTCTCATTCATTTTGTGGTTATATTTGAACTTGAATGCTCAGTTTGCAGACGTATACATTATTATGATTAACTGTACTGTTTATGCTTTTAAATCTTAGACCATCTTATAAACGTTAGGCATAAGGAGGGATAAACACATAAATCATTGAGATTAAAATTATTTATTTCAAAATCTGATTAAATTTCTTAATTTTAAAAAATTATGATTAAAAATATCAGCTGTTATTTCCAATATTATTTCTACTTTTGTTTGTATACACCGTTGATCTGGTAAAAAAAATATTGTCATCTGAATATTTTAATTGTTACTTATTCTGCATTCATATGTATATGATACTTTTTATCTTTTATAATAATAATAATAATAATAATAATAATAATAATAATAATAACAATAATAATAATAAATAATGCCAGTGTCTAAATTACTTGCTATTTTAAATGTTGTCAAAGCACTAACATTTTAACTGATGTTTACACTGTAATTATAAATTCTACAAAAATAGTATGAAGGCATTCGTTTAATATGTGTAGCATGTGAAAAAGACAGTGTCTAGATTCTACTTACATTTTAATAATTTTGAGAATTTTGTCACCATAGCTTTGTACTCTTTCAATTTTACTGGTTATCGCGTTTGTATCTTACCCGTTGTATACAGTACAAAGTGCAACGGTACCAATTGTACAACCCCGGTGGGCGGAGCTTAAGGTGTACATTGCATTCAGAAATAAACAACAAAACTAGCTGTGATTGGTGCATTATGTAAGAGTTGTACTTTCTGTTAGGCTTAAAAAAAGTTGAGCTTCTTGGCAACATGTGAGATTATGTTAATTCATATCTAGATCACATTTTGTATTTTTTATGATTTTTTAAAATGCGGTACACATGACTGAAAATGTGTCTGGTGTGACTAGATAACTCTTACCCCTGTCTAGTTCCAGCAGAGTTATCTCTCTTAAATGCAATGGAGTATCGGTTCTGTCCTTGTCAAATTGACATTCTAACATTGTTCTCTATGACAGTGTTTGACATGCATGCAGAGGTAGGACAGAAAGTACATTTATTTCACACAACATTAGCATAACATTGAGGTCTATGGAAAAACAATTGGTACCGTGATTACGACTAATGTACTGACGTTTATTTTACTAGTCTGGTTTCCTGCTTAGTATGGTCCCTGCGTTCTCAAACCGCAGGGAGCATCCTAAGCAGGGAACCAGACTATTATTTTACCTGCGCTAGCATTCGCGTCACGACCATTCAACTTAAGCTTAAAAAAAAAAAAAAAAAAAAAAAAAATTCAACTTTTTTGTGTGGAATAAACCATAAATTTTTAATTCCGTGACGTCTTTCAGTTAATGAATTCATCCATTCATTCAATAATGAAGTTCCCATTTGGATTTATTGTTGATTGTCAAGCTAAATAGTGCATTAGTAAGTTGATGCTCACGATTTAAAATCCGTAATATGTTTGTATATTTTTAGTTTCGCATTTCATGCGCTTTCTTTTTCTTTTTTCTCTTTTTTTCACATCTTGGCAATTTACTCTGAAATTTACTGAGAAGAAATTACATGTACACATATATCTAATGTTTTAGTATATTTCAAATGATATTTAGATCAAATTCTCATGTTGTGCGGAACTAAGGGTACAAAATGCACGAGCAAATAGACGAAAACAAGTTACTCAGGGTTTAACTGCAAAGTATTGAAGTTACCGACCTAAAAAAAAAAAAAAAAGTAAACTGTTCTTTATGACGTCTGCTACTTTATCTACGTGGTAATGAAATCGGCAATTTTTTTATTTTTTGTTTTTATTTTTTTGCTTGAAATGTTGAAGAAATATTAACGCGTAATAATTTCTGGTGCATCATCTACTTAAATAACCTTGTGATAAAGCTTATTTTCGCTTTGTCACTGTCCCAAAAACTCACTTAAACTGCTGGATTTCAAGACTATTTTGTACAGATAAACAAATGTATTTGAGGTAAAAACGCGCAAGTCAAAATGTTTATACTGTTATAGGTATTTGTTTTGATTTCTGTAGAAACCTTTTTTTTTTATTTTTTAAATGAGATTTTGATAGTTATTTGGAAACCATGTTTTGCAGACTTATCCGACTTTGAGAAATGGCATCAGCAACATCGTTCATAGAAGAATACAACCTAAAGTGTGTCAGAGATAAGCTCAATCAGGAGAAAATAAAACTATGGCTTCCACCCTACACTAAAGATAATGGACAGAAAGGAGAAATACCTCAGGTACTGACAGGAAAGAATTGTTATTAGTTTGCATTAATTGCTAGTGGCCAGGTATTATTCCATGCAAATGATGCAATGAATCTACCATACTGTTGACTTTAACAGTATCTTTGCACATATTTCCTACATTTCCATAGTGGAAGCATGGCTGGTAAATATTAAGCAACTTCATGACAAAATGACATTATCACACTAGCTGGTGTTTTTCCAGCAAACCCAATATGGTCTTTTGACAGGTCCTTGTGTAACTCACTTTGTCCATTGAAAATGCAAGGAAGTAAGTTGGGTAAAAATTTGATTTTCTCTGAAGAAAGTAAGAGGTTAAATTATTGCTTATAGTCAAATGACATACAGGTTATGTAGACATTCAACACCAAATATTTCAGTATTGGGTGACATTTTTTAAAATTTCATTCTACATACCTTTAAGTGGCAAGTATTCACTTCATTTAACTTCTTATACATCCACATTCCTGTGGAAAGTTATTATATAGATGCCTTGAGAAGTGCATACAAGAAAAAATCAATGTTAAAGTACATAGACATTTTTGGACGAAATGAACCTAAATGTGTGATCCAGTACAATCCAGATTGAATGTTGTGTGCTTTAATGTCACAATGAAAGCTATGCATATTGGTAAAGAAATTCATACTACCCTATATTGTGATGTTTCCACTTGACATGCTCTTGTTTTGACCCAAGTTTAGTAGTGCCACCATTGTAAAGGACCATAGTGATCAATAATTTTCGTCTGGAAGTTTCTTGATGACAGTTAAGGTGCAGAACATTCAATAATCAGGATTGAATAGACTTTGGTTAAAGAATTTTTTGCACCTGTAAAACTTTGTGATTTGTTCCACAACAGTAAATTTTGACCTTGATATGTTATATCTTAATGATTTCAAATATAGAAATATTTGATGTGGTACAATTTAACAAGATTTATATTTGCTATCACACCATGAGACTCTTAAATTGCAATAGTTTCTCCAATGCTATATATTAAAGCTGCAATTTGTCAAATCCACATTAATGGCAAGTCATTGATTCCAGTTACTTTTCCAATGATGCCATCAGCAGCATTAGCAACAGTTTGCTAAGATTTTGGTTCAAGTCCTTCTGTAAGGCTTTGTTTGTATCTTTGACATGCCTGTCCTGTCCTTCTTGCATTTTTGATAGAGCTCTGATCCCAGCCCATTCCAACTACTTATATTTTGTCTATAACCTTCATCAGACTTTATGGAGCATTGTATGCCTTTATTAAATTCATAGTATGAAAATTGGTTTCAGACATGATGAAACTTGTAATTTTATAGTTTCACCGGTACCAGTTTCTGTGCTGTAGTCGCTGGTACAGTATCGACAATATGTATTTGACCATTTTCCACTCATAATTATGCCAGTGTAGCTGCCACTGATTTACTGGTGCACCCTACTATACTGTATAGCATCCTGGTATTACAGGTGGAAGTTAGTCCAAGCTACATTGTTATGGAGATGTTGGACTTTGGTTTTATGACCCATGGAGTTACCACCTGCTGCAAGTTTTACAAGTTCGCAAGCATATTTAACTTTTGGAGTTGAGTTTGATTCACACCTGGTGTGCATAATACAGACAGTGCCAAGATAAAAACTAGCATGTATCACTGAACTGCACTCTAGTGCATCATACTGTGACAAAGGTATAACATAGTCAACCTACTTTGTAGATACTGTAATAATATATAACAGTAATCATAATGTAGGTCAGGTTCTTGCAGCTGCTGATGATATTACCCTCAAAAAATATGTTTGTTATATTTCTACATATTTTACCTTTTTTTACAGTGGCTTATAAAGGTATATTCAATGCATATACAATCATAAAAAATAAAAGGTCATCATTTTTGTACAGAGGTTAATTTTATAGCTCTATTCCATTCAGGAACTGGTTGAAAAGTACTCCAAAGAACTTCAAATGTCTCAAGATTTGCTGCAAGAAATACTTGAACAGTTGCGCATCCATGCATTGCAAAAGCTGGCTGAAAGAGATAAGTTTCAGAAATCAGGCCTTGCCTCATTGAAGATCAAAATCAGTGGAAAAACAAATGGAACAAATGATAAGGTATGTGCTGTCAAACCTGCTATGGTGACCACCTGTATTGTTTGACTTTATTCGCTAAATGATGTCAGTTAACATAAGGGCACCATAAGCCACCCCTTGTGTAGGGCGTCATTGCCTGCTTGATTAGCAAATTGCTTTGGCTTCGTGCTTCATCTGCAGTAATTCACAAACTTTGTAATATAATGGGTGTTTACATGGTAGTGTATCGTAAGCAGCAAATTCTAATGCCAACATTTTATTTCACTACAAACTCCAAACTCACCAAAGAATCATCTTTTGGAGGCCAAAGTTAGGCTTTACTGTTTATCTTTATGATGAAGCACATACATGAGGAAGAAATAAGTTTTTATATTTATTGGATCAGAGTAGAACACCGCCTCTTACCCCCACCCACCTACAGGCAGTTGTCAAATTCAAATTGTGGAAAATTCTCCCAAGAATAATAAATATTATCAGATAAACTCCAAGAAAATGCAGTTATTGTCTTTCCTTTATATGCACAAACAGAAGAGAGATTTTCTTTGCAATTATTCATCAAAACTTGAGAAGTATATTTCCTATTTTGAAATTATGAAGTAGATGTAGCATTGCAAAAAAAAAAGAATTGAAATGCAAAAAATACAACAAAATATCAGCTGTCTGTTACCTACTTAACGTATCCATCATGTGGGTAAATGAAAATAAACTTTTAAGTTTTAAATTTTAGTTATACATTTTTACATTGAACTTTACATGTGATGATCCATTGATGTGTAGTTGCAATTAAATGCAATCTGATCAGTATTATACCTACTATCCTATGAAAATTGTCAACAACTCATTATTCTTCATAATGTTCCTAGTATATAAGACGTTTGTATGTAGCTGTGTTTTGAAAATGAGGGCCATTGTTGACATTTTATTAATTTGGAGAAAAGCTTTTAATCATTTTGTGAAAAATATCTAAATGGGAGTACTGGGACAGTTGATTGCATGTTCAATTATACATTGTTTACACTGAGCTCTTTTTAGTGAGGGTCCGTGTTTCCAGGACATTAAATTTCAGGTTTTGGACCCATGCTTTCCTAACTTTGGCCAATAGTTTTATTTACTGGACTCTTCTTATTTTTGTGGTGGTTAGGAAAAATGGCACTGGACTTCTGTTGTGGCAGTGGACTTAACTGTGGCACTAGACTTCCATTTAAAAGTCCTGATGAGACTATTTTACACTTGTGGAAATTTGTATTGTGATAGGGTTGGATTATTTTTATTATAAAAATACATTTCTGTGACAAGCATAGTTTGGTGAAGAAACAGTGGTAATAAACAAGTGGTTGGTTTGATTTTGTGGGATTTAATGCCATTGTTCAGCACATGATAGGCAGTACATGGCAGCCATTACATTTTGGTGGGGAGATGAATCCAGGAAGACCCCAGAAAGCACCACCAACCCATAAGAAGCTACTGGAAGGCTCTCATACTCAACATTGGTCTAGCTGAGACTTAAACTTGCATGAACATCAAAAGTGAGATGTGTGAGTGATCTGTAAAGATGAGCACCTTTGAAAACTCAGCCACCTGGGTCCCCCTGATAAACAGCTGGAAAATTATTCAGTATAACCATTTTATTTTACATGGATTGTAAGTTCAAGCAGCTTATATGAGATTAATCAAAACCTGATTTTAAAGGATGCTTAAGGCATCATAAATTAAACTTTGTCCTTAATAGAAAGGTATCCTTTGTAACAAAGAAAATAAAAAAGAAAAGGAAAATATAACCTTATCCTTGTTTCATTGTTTTATAAATTGATATGGATTTATAAACACTGAAATTTAATTTGGTTTGATATTTAGGCATATATATATATATATACACACACACACACACACACACACACACACAGTGTGACCCCACTATAACACGGTAGTTGGGAGCCATAGAACCCGACCGTTTTATAGACCAAACTGTGTTATGAGCAACCAGGTCAGTTAGCTGAAGAAAAGGATGCATGTACCCAAAAAAATTTGCAGGGGGAGGGGGGTGTAGGTAATAAATGTGGGAGGTAAAATATGTGCATTGGCACAGTTACCATCTTAAATCAATGCATATTAAATGAGAAATACACCTGTAGTGAAAACAGAAGGCATATATAATATTTTACTTTATTTAGACAACCACGGATTGGTACATATACGTGTATACTGTTTATATATACATGTCTAATGTATAGCATGAATAGAGTATCAACACCATTTACTCATCCGCAAATCTTATCACATACATTGAATCCACAATACAAGTAATTCCATCAAAACTATGCACACACACAGATTTAAAATATTCAATAATTCTGTCACAGTTCATATAGGTCTGAATTCAGTGAAAAAACAGCACAATCACGTAAAGAATGATGAAGCACATTTACTTTTCAGTACATCCCAAGTTGGTAAAAGTTAGTTTGTGTTTTAAGTCGCCTTTGGTAGCTTTTGTAACAAGATAACCAGGTTGGATTTTGGATTTATAACAGAACACTTTTGATGGTGATAAATATACAATGTTTATTGATGTATGACTTGAATGAGAAAAGAATTGTGATTAATACGTGCATGTATAAGATCCAAATATTGGATAAATTAACACAATCCACACGAACCTAATAATGCAACAAATGTAAATACAAATAAAGACCTTACACAGTACAAGGACAAAGGTGAATGATTCACAGTAATTTCATATGACGAAAAGAATGATGTGTTTTACTTAGCATAAAATGATGTACTTTATTCATACAGTAAAATCTGTTCACTCAAATATTGAAAAAAGAGGTACTTTACTCAGATAGTAAAATGATGAAAACAAAGGGACAGATATCATATAAAATATCTGTACAGTCCCAAAACACTGGGTATAACAAACCCCAAAAATTAGCCCACGGCTAAAAGATTACATGCATGGAGTAACACAAACACACTCCGTCTCTAGTACACTTGGTTACCAGTCACACTGATTCAATCAAGTAGTCAGCATTTCATGTAGTCACTGACCACCATTCAATTCTTTGGTCAATCAAGCAATCAGTGCCCACCAATTGGTCAGCAACGCCCCATCACCTGCTACTCAACCAGCAACACTGTTCACTCAGCTCTACAGCTGTTATGGTTCAGCTTTACAGCTGCTATGCTCAACTTCTTTGGTTAGCTCTACAGCTGGTACTATGTTGACTCTGATCAGCTGAAAATACATATAACACTGTGTACTATGCATGACACTGGCATACACGATAACATGTAATGATGTTATATATGGTAAGCTATACAAATTACATCATTGGCACAACATTACAAAGCAATAAACAGGTTCAGAATTGAACCTACCCATGTCCGATAAGAATCCTACGGTACTAAACGTTTCTTAAAAATGCAACTTTATATTGCTAATATAAAGCTCTTGCTAAGTCACATACAAGAATAGAAAATGTTTGCATTATACTACATAAGCCAAAGCTACATAGAAAATACACAAAAATAAACGTAGTAATACAATAGTTATAACTTATAATATACATAAGAAATTAATAAATAACTCACATACCTCTACAGCTGAAGATGTGCAAGTCCTTAAGTAGACTGCTCACTAACAAGACGTTTCATAATGTAAAGATTTAGCCTTACGGTGAGGCATTTATACACAGAAGATGCAACCCTACATCGTCTGTGAGCTGGAAGTATTCGGTTTTTCCCATCGAAAGCACTTCGCACGTGCGGAATAGGACGAACCGAACTCACTGTTTCAAAATATTGTACAATATACATAAATCACCCTCAGGTATTGTTGTACACAAGAAAACAAAACCTGACTACATGTATTTAATAAATACAGGGATTTATTCCATTCTGTGACAGCGTTCATAAGCATAAACTTTTGCCCTGCAAAAAGGAAACTTTCACGGCACAGTAAACATGTTCCAGTCACGTTGGAAAATGAAAAAATCCATCAGATTCCATTGTTTTTATTTAAGTTTGGTAGTGACTTTCTTTGAAGAAAAGTTCGTTGTGTTTATTGAAGATTGTAGTCGGCTTTCTTTCATGAAGGGTGCATGCGTTATTGAAGTCACCGCTAAAGGACAGCTTTGAAGAACCAATCAAATGCCCATTTCTTATTGTGGCGGCAACATCAAATAATTATAATGCATGATTGAAACCGATTTTTTTTCTCCGTTTGCTTAGTACGTTTTTATAACAATCGGTGCTTCAAAGGTAATCTGTTTTCTTTGAAATTTCAGCAAACTACTTTATCTGGGTACATATTTAAAAAAGGAAATGGGCTGCTGTTTGGTTGATTGTAGTTACTGTTCCTCCTTGCCTACTGAATAGACCAACAAGTAAGATCTTCTGGGGTTTTTTCTGTTTTTTCTTCACATTTGTGGTAGCAGAGTGATGCTGCCTTCCATGCATGCATCAGAAATTTAACAAAGGGTCAACAGACAATAGAGACGCAGGTGTTCTGGTCTGATGACTGGGATTACTTCAGAAAATGTGAGTGTTCTGAAGGATTTAATTCTGAGTGAAAAGAAGAGGAATTTTACTTACCATCCACATACAAATGTCAGTCTATGTAAATATATTAATTACTAGCGAGCGGCCAAAAATCCGGCGAAAGATAGATTACGAGATAATGCCTGATCGGGTTGATCTCCACTAACAGAAATGTCAGCAACAGAAAAGATGGATATCTCACATCATACAGTGCCCATGTTAGATGTCTACATAAGTGGATTATGATATAACAATGCGCTGTTCAGATGGTTTGTCAATTTGGACAAAGAATTTGTTTTTGTAACAATAGATGAATTTCATTGCATTTTATATCAAGTTGTGGCTTCCTTTCATGGGGACTCTGAATTTCTCCACTCCAAACCAATGGTTGTATATACAAGTTTAAACAGCCAACAATGTCGCCAATTAAAAAAATTCGCCAGATTGTATATTTTGCTGCCAATAAGGAAAAAAAATCACAGTTTGCGACATTGGCGAAGCCCTACGCGATTCCAGAATAAACTTTTTACACGTTATTTTTCATACTTTTAAGAAGAAAAAATTATTTTTCCATGTGCGAGAAAAATACATAAAATTTCAGGAGCCACGTCCCTATCGACTTGTGTTATTCATGCGCGATCTCTTCCCCAAAATGATAATAAACTTTTGAGGGTTTTTTTCGTCCTTTTAAGAAAGAATTTTTTTTCGTGTACAAGAAAAATACATGTATATAAAATTTCGGGAGCCACACCATGACCTTGTTATATCTGAATTTGTGTTATAACAGAACATGCTATAGCGGGGTCACACTATATATATATGTGTGTTTTAGTACTGGACTGCACAAATGGGGATAGCTTTAGTGGTGTTTTAGTAATATTTAAAACCAAGCTTATACTCTCTCACCCACTACTACTAAAATACAACACTGTTTGAACTATCTGGAAAATTGCAATGAAGATTCATCCAATCATATCTATTTCCTTATTATTTCATGACAAACTGCAACCCCTCTGAGTTCATTTTTGCAGATTTTTGTGGGAAATAGAAGATGATGAGATTAAAACATGGTGGATTCATTTACTTCATGTGAGAAGTTGCATTGTTCAATATGCTTGTATTTTCTTGTGAACTGAGAAAAACTTGATGAAACTAGGCAAGTAATGTCATTTTCATGAATTAATACACACAAAAAGTGTGACCAGTTTGCTGTGTGATTTAGGGTTAGCCTGATATTATATTTGTGGGTTTTGATTGCTTGGGTTTGGATTTTTTATTTGTTTCTTTGTTTTCATACATCAAATAAACTATTGTTATGTTATTGGACAGAATAGATTATATGTTTTACCATCTGAAACATGCTGATAATATGGTAATCTCAATATGTAGAAATACAAGCAACTAATGCCAAATATATTACATTTCAGACCTTTCTTGGAGTGAAGTGATGCATGTAAAACAGTTTTGAGTCATTGATCTGACATTTTCATAATATGACTACAGGCCAGGTACAGAGTATTGAGTCTTAGATCCAGCAGTTTCGTGACTAGAGGACTGTACCAGTTGTGTAGAAGTGTCTTCTAAGGCAGTTTTCATTGCATTTTCAACAAATCCAATTTGTTTGTTTTAAGTGGTCTCTGACTGTTTGTGCTATGTTTTCTTTGACTTAGAGAACGTTAAGTAAATGATCAACCAGTACTTACCTTTCATCTTGTTAGAAACTGGCCCAGAGTTAATGAGACATCAACCAGTACTTACCTTTCATCTTGTTAGAAACTGGCCCAGAGTTAATGAGACATCAACCAGTACTTACCCTTCATCTTGTTAGAAACTGGCCCAGAGTTAATGAGACATCAACCAGTACTTACCCGTCATCTTGTTAGAAACTGGCCCAGAGTTAATGAGACATCAACCAGTACTTACCCTTCATCTTGTTAGAAACTGGCCCAGAGTTAATGAGTCATCTTCAATAAACATGTCAACAGTTTTTGATGATTTTTAGTTCAGACTGTTTATCAATAAACTTTTCCTGTAAAGACATCATGTTTTCACTTTTTTGTAACTTTTATTTGTAGTGATTTAGTTCAGAGTACAAGTCGAAGCTGTTTTTACATGAAAAGTTCAATCAATTTAAGGTTAGGTTTCCACCATCAGACCATTGAAGTGCAGAGTGGAAACATAGCTGTTTGCTATACTGGACATAATTTTTTTTTTTTCATTTTGATGAGGATTCATACAGTGCTATTCTATGCTTTTGTCCCATCACGTCCTGTAAAATCTGTCACAAAATTTGTTTACATTCAGTAATATTTGAAGAACATCATCGGATATTGTCTGCATATCGCCCTTGCCACAGTACTGAAACTACTCTTCTCAAAGTAGTCAGTGACCTTCTATCTGCTTTGGATAGCGGAAAGATTACAGTCCTCACTCTCCTTGACTTGTCTGCAGCATTTGACACTGTAGACCATGATGTGTTACTTCACCGTCTCCAGCATGTATTTGGCATTCATGATACGGCCTTACTATGGTTCAAGTCCTACTTGGTCAACAGGACACAAATTGTGTCCGCAAATGGAAAACACTCCAGCCCAGTTGATCTATGCTGTGGTGTTCCACAGGGTCTGTTCTTGGACCTGTTCTCTTCATTCTATACACTCAGCCACTCTCAAGTGTCATAGATCATCATCCAGTGTCTCACCAGTTGTATGCTGATGACACCCAAATATACAAATCTAGCCATCCAACTGAAGTTGAAGCTACCATCCAAGGCGTAGAGAGGTGCATTTCCAATGTGAAATCATGGATGACATGTAACAAGCTGCAGATGAATGATGATAAAACTGAAGCCATTCTGATTACAACACAAAGACTTTCACATTCACATCCTTTACCTCAGACAATAAATATCAGCAACACCAACATTAAATTCACACAGTCAGTATGAAACCTAGGTGTTACTCTTGACAGTACTCTCTCATTGCACCAACATGTCATGAACATATGCAAGGCTGCATATCTTGAGCTGAGATGCATCAGCTCCATTCACAAGTATCTTTCAGTTGATGCCACTAACACACTTGTGTATTCCTTAGTACTTTCAAGACTGGACTATTGTAACTCAATTCTGTCTGGTTCATCTCAATATCTACTCCAGAAACTTCAAAAAGTTCAAAACACAGCTTCTTGGATCATCCTTAGAGTACCACGATCAGAGCACGCCTCCCCCCTGCTCTGTACCCTACACTGGCTATCCATATGATCTAGAATTAAACACAAAATTTGTTCTCTGTGCTACGTTTCACTGATGGGCTCCAGTCCAACATACCTATCTGACCTCACCCATGTGTACACACCTGCAAGATACTTACGCTCCTTTTCTGACACTCATATTCTCATTATTCCCACTATGAAAATGAAATCATATGGACAACGCTCTTTTGCATACCAAGGCCCAGCAATGTGGAACGAATTGCCCACTGCACTTAGACACAAAGACACGGTGATCTCATTCAAGAGTGCTCTTAAAACTCACCTATTTCAACTGCAAGAACAGACTTAAAGACCTAATAATGTATCCTTATAATGTATCCTTACCTTAAATATTTACAGCATGTTTTCTGTTTCTAATTTCATGGTGTTTGTTTTTATTTTTGTAGTCATATCATTATAGATGGGGTTTTTTTTTAAGTGTTGTCAAATGTTGTAAAGCGCTTAGAGCTTCTAAAGATTAGGCGCTATACAAAGTCCTCATTATTATTATTATATTGATTTAAGGATTTACATTTTAAAAATCTAGATCATGTTCTATTTTCACTATTTTTGGAAAAAATATTGTCAGAGTTTTGGGCTGTGTTAGAACTTTGCTATTGAATTGCTTGACACAAAGCTAGTTTTCTTTTTCGTCATTAGGCTGCAAGATCCCCCAATGGTAATTCACAGACTCTTTCAATTGAGATCTCACTGTCAGTAACAGGATGGGAACTTCGACAGAAGGTGGCTAATGATGTGGGGATACCTGTAGATCAAACAAAGATCATTTGTAATGGTCACATTGTTAATGGCCCTACCAGTCTGCAAGAGCAAGGGATCAAGGTAAAGTTGCCTAATATCTTAGCAAGGTACAGAAATTTTATTATAGCTTTCTTAAATGCTTTGATGTAAAGCTAAACAAGGATAGAGGATAAAATGTCAACGTACAGGCTTAGTGGTATTTTCTACCCTCTGCTGTAGTCTAATTTTAAACTTGTGTGGGGTTCAGTCTATCGCATGTTTCTGTACCATTAGCACAATACAAATTCACTGGCCCCTTCAAAAAATACTGCTGCATTGATGGTGCATGAAAACTCAAGTGGCATGCTGTCAGTACTTGAATGTGCCACCACTTTACATCTGTTTTAATCATTACAGTTACCAGTATTTAATTAATCTACATCAGTTATCATTGGAATGCTTATCAAAATACTGTGTGGTTGAAGAATGGCAGCATAAGATGATCTGGATGCCTAGCTATGGCAGTCTGGTTCCGAGATATTACATCACTTGAGCTATTTTCCATGCAAGATCAGTAATCCAAAGTAAAGAAAAGAAATGTGTATGGCATTATTAGCTTACAGTTTGTCCAAAGATTACAATACTGGTAGCATAGTGGACTCGGGACAGATCCCTGCCATTGACCATGGACCATTGAATTGGCTAAACATATCAAAATCATGTGAAAAAATTCCAACATCAGTGACTGGTTAACAAAACCTGCTTGACTGCACAATTATTACTTACCAACAATGAACCTATTTAATATTCTTCAGAACAAATCATGATGACTTTGTAGTCATTATGCTTGTGACAGTTTAAGTGTGGTAAATATATCCATGTTTCATTAAACAAATTCTGCAAGTGATAAATTGTTTTTGTCATAGGACAATCAACATAGATTATATTTCATGGCTCTGTCATCACTAAGATTTCTTCATATTTGATTATAAAATGATTTTGATTTACTCCTGCTCTGCATACAACCAGGCATTGTATTCTGCAGTTAGAGAAACAATAAATACTTTAAAGCATTATTTTGTGGTACTTTTATTCTTCATGTAACCACTATGACTACTGTAATACAGTATGAGGTAATTCAGATGATAAAAACATAGCAAAGCTGGCACATCTTCAAAAAAAAAGCATTTGGGCTAATGTCAATCCAGAAAGAAAGCAAGGAAAATTTAGCTGGTAAGTTAAAAATATTACCTATTAAAGACCGAATCCATTTGAGAAAAGCCAAATTAATGTACAGGATATCCAATAATAGTGCTCCTGAATATTTACAATCACTATTCCAGTATATGCTACCTGGTAATACTCCCCACCTGCGATCCATGTCTACCAAACAGTATAAAATTCCCAAACCAAATAAGGAATTATTTTAAAAAAGTTTCCAATACTCTGAACTTTTCTGTGGAATAGTATTCCAGTTGAGATTAGAAATGCTCACTCTGTTTCCTTCTTCCAAACCCAATATATCCAGTGGCTCCAGAGATGCAACTAAAATAAATAAATTCCTTTGTATGAGGGCTTCAAGGTAGATTAGTTCTTAGCTAATTGTGTTACCCTCTTTAAATAAAGTCAATATTATTATTATTATTATTATTATTATTATTATTATTATTATTATTATGTGTCAGTGAGAAGTAGTAGTCATGGCATTTATCAAATTCTTGGTGGTTCCTTTGAAAATCTTGATTGCCATTGGTCCCATCAAGTCAAATCCTAAATTGAACCTGGCTAATAACATTGTGGTTTAGTTTAAGGAGAACACACTGTCAAACATGAGATGGTATACAAGAGATGCAGTGTTAGGATGATATAATATTGTAATATATATTTTGAATCATGATAATTCCCAAGTGCAGCTGTATCACAATGCAGACCCTGACTAACTATACTTTATAATAAAATTTTTCAGTCATATCACTATGATGTCTGCAGTATGACAGGTTATTGTGTTATCTAGTACTGGGGCGTCATACCACAGATATGCAGCAAGATGTCCCTCCCAGTCACATTTTCCTGACACCAGGCCAACCAGTCTTGGCACTAACCTCTTAATGCTGAGCTCCAAGTGAGGCAGCAGTTAGTACCATTTTTATAAGTCTTTGGTATGACTCGGCCAGGGTTTGAGCCCGTGACCACTTAGCCCTCCAGAATAGTCCGAGTGAGTTAGGGAGATAGAGTATATTTGTAAATGTTCAGGGTGTTTATTAGCAGCTAATTTCTTTTTTATGTTGTTGTTGTTGTAGGGTTTAACACCATTTTTCAGCACAAGATAGGCTATACATGGCGGCCAGTATAAATGGTGGACGAAGAAGCTGGGAAAACCCCGGAAAGAACCACCGACCCACGAGAAACTACTGGCAAGCTTTCTCACATACCCACATTGGCTTGTCACATACCCACATTGGCCAAGCCCGAGACTCGAACCCACGCAGACAGAGGTGAGATGGCAGTGATCCGTAACAGTGAGCGCTTTAGACCACTTGGCCACTTGGGGCCCAAAATTTCTTTTTTAAATACATTACTCAATTATAATATCTTAAGAGAACTACTACTGTCTTGCAAAGCCAGCCTTCCCGGGCTAAAAAATTTAGCTAAAAAACTAAGTTATCTGCCCTCTAATTTATAGTTGGACAGAGTTATTTCCCATTGTTGCAGGGGATTGGTGCCAAATCCCATGAAATCATCAGTTACTACATATGCTCATGCCTAATAGCACACTCTTCCAACAGCAGAGAGGCCTCGCAAATCTATATGTTCAGTCAATTTGGAAGTTTTCTACCTCAAACAAGTTTGCGTTTTGCCTTCAAAAGGAAGTATAGTATATAGTATACTATATCTATAGATGTCCAACTTTTCTGTTCTTCCTTTCACCAATGACAAGTTTCCTAACTTTCTGTGTTTCAGTTTTCAGTCTTAACAAAGCTAGGTGCCTTTGGTACATGCCTGCTATGGTTGCAATAGCGTCCCCTCACATTGCTTTAAGTGTATGTCTGGTGCTTGATATAGAAAATTCTTTTAATATGGCTGTATAATATCAGCCCAAGTCAGGATACATACCATTCCTATATTATCTTCTCTTAATGTCTATTGCATAGCCATACACATGACACTTTACTGATTATACCTGTATAATTGTCATTGGGCCTTTTCCTACAGGTAATATTATCTCGTAAGGGATTTTATAGCACCTACTTTGAAAGTATTAATAATGATGCTTCCATTACCTTTCTGTGTGCAGGTTTAGCTTCTTGTAGATTGGTGGTTCTTCCATAGCTTGTTCAGGGTTCTTCCTCCATCATTTATACTGCCGCCATGTATAGCCTATCCTGTGCTGAAGAATGGCATTAAACCCTACAACAACAAATTTAAAACATTTTGGATTATCTATCTTGATTGTATGTAAAGGAAGAAGAGTTCACTGTACAAGGCAGTTGCAATAATTCAAGGCATACTATACTGGGAGTCTAGAGTGGAATTCATTCAAAACACATTATATTTAATGGAAAATGAGGACTGAATCCAATAATAACTGAAGTGTGAGACATATACTGTATAATGATATTAAATTGTGAATTGTGCATGCTAGCTATACTTAGCTCCACTAGATAGAAAAAGAATGGTTACCTCTCTTTATGTCACCCCAAATCATTTCCCATACATCACTTATTTCCTTCTCTCTTCCTCTGCAGCATTACATGTTGACCTATACAACCATGTCAAGAAAACTGTGATGCTCTACATTAAATCCGTAGAATATATTTTCATGGTTACTTCACACAGATGTCAATGTTAGTGTGTTGTATTGGTTATACATACAAAACAGACAATGTAAAGTATGAGTTCTTTAGGGATATTCCATTTCAAACTATCTGCAGGGGCAGGAATTACACTTTGTTAAGGGTGGCTAGGGTTACAACCAAAAGAAAGGAATTAAAATTGTATTGGAAAAGAGTTGGTTAAGACCCCACTCTAAATAGAAAACAAAAGTGTTGAAAAAATAAAGCCTACACCCCTCCCTGAGATATATTTAAATAGAATAGCTCTGATGAAAGGAGCCCATATAGGTCAAAATACCAAGTCTATGTGCACAGAGTAGGCCTATGTCTATGTTATTTACAGTTTGGAGTGTGTAACATACGAGTAAGTACAGTGGATATAAAATGAAGTGCTTGAATCTGAGAAATATTTGGTTTTGAAATGATCCATGTTATTTCAGAATGGCTCTCGATTGTTACTTCTGTGTTTGAGTGTAACAGAAGCGGAGGCCAGCATACAACAGGAACAGATTTCTCAGCTGATGGAGACAAGGCATGCTGCAGAACTCCTGTCTGCCAGGGCAGAAAATGGTAAGAGAAAAAGAACCTCAACATTATTTTTACTTGCTGATAACTTTGCTTTCTTGCTTTTGCATTTGTAATGCCCCACAGGAGTGGTAGGACCACATAGCGTATAGTGTAAGACCTATCCATCAATGGGAGTGGTAGGACCACATAGTGTAAGCCCTGTGGATCCACATGGAGTAGTAGGGCTGCACAGTATAAACCTAGTGCATCCACATGGAATTGTAGAACCACATAATGCAAGCACTTTGCGTCCATGTGGAGTGTAGTTCCTCAAATAGGCCGATAAATCAGCCCTTCACCCATGATGATATTGATTGGTGTTCTAGGAGCTGATATTGCCTATTCATTAAAACCTTCATGAATCTACAGCCAATTTTGGCTGCACACATCGGTGTACATTTTATACACTTACCGGTATTTCTCACAGCTGTGGAGCTACTGTTGGCTGAAGGGTTCTTTTGGTGATGTAAATTATATTTCCAGATCTAATCCTATGTTTGGTGACTTGTAAATTCACGTGGAATAGCACAACCCTCTTTCCTGTGGCCATTTTGAACTTTGTACTAGAGTTGTTGTTTACCAATTACCGGTATGTGTCTGAAGTGTACACAGGTTTGTTTCTGAAAGATTTGCATGCAGCAAAATTGCACATTTTAATAAACAGGTGACATCAGACCCGCATATTGTCTATCAGTATCAACATGGGGGGGGGGGTTGATTTATCAGACTAGATCTCATAGTGTAAGCCCTGTGCATCCACATTGAGCTCCATATTTGCTTGTTTACAAGTTGACCTTTTTGACTAACAAAAATTATTAATGCAGAATAGGGGTCATCTTATAAGTAACAAAAAATTTTAAAATCTGACCATAATGAGTGTATATATTGGGACACTACAAGTCTTGGGGCACCCTTAATTAATTTCAAAAATAATTTTTTTTTTTTACCTGTAAATGTTGGGATATGAAATTATAGAAATTGTTTTCATGTATTAAAAGTCTTGCGACACCTTCAACATTTTTTCTACTGATCATTTGATGTAATTTTCAGTTGTAATGATAAAAGAATGGCTTCGTGGTTGTTAAGGGACTATCATCATGAATTATTACATGGAAATGTTACAAGTTAATATTATTTTTTGAAAAGTCAATAAATTTAGTAAATTTTTGTCTGTTTTCTAAGTAACTGGTTAAAATATGATTCCAGAATGACAACAACAAACAACAATGATGTTTGGTTTAATGCTCGCATTTAGTGAGCATATTTATACGTATGGCATCATGGCATGTACCTTGAAGGTTTTATTCTGCACTGAATGAAGTTCATCCCATGGATTCGAATCATAGACACCACCACACCATACTTAAATATCTCCAAAATACAATAAAAATGTTTCAGAAATAAAGCTTTGAAAATATTTGTAATACTGTTAAAACTCAGTTTTACTTTGCTTAATGTTAGTGACCATAACTGTTTACACAGGTACAGTAATTGTGCTAATATCATGGAGTACAAGGGAATCAGTCATCAAAGTCCTTAACTGCAAGACAAAATTTTTCCCACATAAACAAGCCAGTTTCAGGATTTAAACACTTAAATGACTTGGAATGCTGTCGGAAAACAAAAGAAAATCCACCAATTATAAATAAAGGAGACGCCAAAATAACCAGCTTGCCAATGCATGGGAAATCAATTTGTTAAGCCAAAATACAAAACTAAAATAGATAGGTGATGATCTTAGTTGATCTATATTCAGAATTTAAACCTTTATTTCGATCATTCTTTCATGGTCATGTGGCCGTTAATGTGAATAAATGCAGGTTATCTGCCTTTTCAGAAAGATTTCATCAATTTGTGGGATCAGTTATATCATTGCAAAATAGTAACTCGTGAGTATGTGGATCAGCTCTATGTCAAATATAATCTGGAACAGTGTGGTTTGGTAAAAGTAAAATCTGCATGTAATATTTTGGGGAATAAATATGGATATATTAAGTGAAGCTAAGCAGGATTTGCACTGTGTAAGTACCATATACTATCCTGATGATACCGTCTGGTCTTCCAGGTAAACTCGAACTGGCCCTTGAATTACAAAGTCTTTATATACCTTAAGTATTTAATTTCATATTTGAGAAATTGGAAAATGTACACGTGCAAAATAATAACAGAAACAACCATTGTAGTTAAAACAGTTTATTTCATTGTTTTGTCTTCCCCCAGCGGACATTGCTTTGAATGGGGCTTAATACTTGTCCAATCTTCAACGTCATGTTTAGTCCCTTTGATCATACTGCACAGCTGACACCTATTTAGTTGCATCAATCTTTTGATGAGATTTCAACGATTGTATGATCAGAGTGTCTCTTACATGCCATAAACTCAACCTCTAGATAAATAATAATTCAAGTTTATGAATAGTCAGGATTCTGTCAATTACAGTATACTTTGTCATTCAGATATTATACATCGTGAATTGCTAAATTTAGGTACTTCAGTAGGAGGACAATAAATGTAATGTGTATGATGAAGCATTTAAGTTAACGGTTATAGACTTTGCAGAGAAACATAGTTAAAGATGTCAAGAGGTACCTGGTTACTCGGGTACCCACCCCTTTATAATTACCCGGGTAATAAAATTATCTATACAGTACCTGTATAGTTCATGTAAAGAAAAAAAAAAAACAAAAACAAAACATGTTTCTGAATTCAGATCAAAGATTATATCTGGTGACATCAGGAGTGAGCGAGACACAAAATAACGAGTACAGATCAAGGCTCGTGTCGTGGCATTGATCTATTGTAGACCTCCATCTACTGATCTTCAAATTGTCGACATTTTCAACCATTTGGCTGTTCTCAAAGAGTTGCCTTATTTCTATTTATAGTAACCTTATATGATATGTTTCGAAGAAAACAGACAGGTTTCCTTGTCATATGTCACTGGTTAATTATTGTTTGATACACACATATGCAGCAGACCAGTCTATATTGAAAAAACATTGTGCCAAATATTATCAGGTGAAACAGGCTTTATCAATGTGAATCATGGATGTTAAATGACTGCAAAATGTTACAGGAGAGGGATTTTGTTAAACTGAAGAACATTTTGCATCAGGAAAAGAACAACTCAATCGAGCTTTACAAATTTTGAAAGAGGAATTCTGCAGTGATATAATACAGCATTCAGAATTTGTGGACTTGACAGATTACACTTTTTTGCCACTCACTAATTAGTAATAATTATGCTTATACCTCTCAGAGGGTTGGCATGTATGAACTTACAACAAAAGCAGTTCAGGTTTACATTTAATATAATTTTCCTTTGATCAGATATCCAGGTAACCGATCATTAGGGTCATTGGGTACCCAGTTGACTTTTTCTAAAATTTTGATGTCTCTAATACAGATCTAATATATTGGATATACTTGCTTATAAGCCAAGTCCAACTAAAAACAACATATATCCTGTTCAGTAGTCATATAATGCAGGAACAGATCAGGGTCTATGTTGTTCATTCAGCTGATAACTCTTAACAAACTGCATAGACCTAAATCTGCCAGAATGTTATGCAGTAGTATATCTGGTTCTATGCAGTTTGCAGTTGAACTCAGCTTATAAGCAAGTATTGAAAATACAGTAGAATGCAATTCACACACACACACACACACACACACACACACACACAGACACACACACAATTTGTTTCTGTTCCCAGTTATTGCAGTGCAAACTCCAGTAATGGGGGATAGAGACAACTCATTCAGTTTGGTGAATCTTCTGTAGTCTGGACATTGCTATAAATAAACCTCTGTAGACTGCCATTGCTATAAATAAACTTCAGAATTCTGGACATTGCTATAAATAAGCCAAGATTTTGGTCCCATTGATATCGGTTTAAGGAAGTTTCACTGTATACATATTGAAATTTGCTTGGTTGTTTGGGTGTAATAGTTTATGACCATTGCTTTCAGCTAGGTCATAGCACGAGAACAACACAAAACAATATGGCCTCTTTGAGCTAGGTCAGAATGTTGTCACTCTCCTTCTCTCACAACCATTAAATACATGGTGAAGAACGTCCTCTGCTTCCAAATATTTTTCTCATGCAGTGTTTTTTTTTTATAATTGCCAGTTTAGAAGTAAATTATTACCAGTTGTTTAGGTTCCTTTTATCTCCTGTGCTCATTAATATTTTGTAGAGGATGATGATGAATATAGTGTCCAGATAGCTGACCAATCTGGCAGACCTCTACAGTTACCACCGCAGGAAAAAAAGGTCAGTAAGCATTTAAAGTCTCTATATAACACTCATAATTATTAAATTGAAACTTTAAAATATTCAGTAATTTTCAGAAAGTTTAAACAGTTTATTTAAACTGCTCTTAACATACCAAGTTCTGGCCAGAGATGATTTATTTGAGGTGGAGGGGACAGGAGAGTCCCAGTGGAATAATCAGTGTTGATACAACCACTAATCATGGCTCATGCAGGCAAAAGTGTTAAAATTATGGTTTGGTCTTTTATGTTACAAGTGTCAGTACCATGGTTTGGTGTTTATGGTATAAGTTTCAAAACCAATGATTGTTATTTTATGGTACAAGTGTCAAAATCTTATTTTGATGTTTTATGGTAGGCACAGTTGCTCATGGCCTATGCAGGTGCAAGTGTCAAAACCATGGCTTGGTTAGTGTAACAAGATAACTGGGTTGGATTTCGGATTTATAACAGAACACTTTTGATGGTGATACAAATACAATGTTTATTGATGAACGACTTGAATGAGAAAAGAATTATGATTAATATGTGCGTGTATAAGATCTAAATATTGGACAAATTAACACAATCCGCACGAACTTAATAGTGCAACATAAATGTGAATACAAATAAATGATCTTACACAGTAAAAGGACAAAGGTTAATGATTCACAGTAATTTCACACGACAAAAAGAATGATGTGTTTTACTCAAATAGTAAAAAAAATAATGTACTTTACTCATATAGTAAAATGTATTCACTCAAATAGTGAAAAATGAGGTACTTTACTCAAATAGTAAAGTGATGAAA
This sequence comes from Megalonaias nervosa, assembly GCA_016617855.1. Taxonomy (NCBI): domain Eukaryota; kingdom Metazoa; phylum Mollusca; class Bivalvia; order Unionida; family Unionidae; genus Megalonaias; species Megalonaias nervosa. The sequence goes on from JAECUM010093069.1 coordinate 107,795, forward strand.
ACAAAGGGACAGATATCATACAAAATATCTTTACAGTCCCAAAACACTGGGTATAACAAACCCCAAAATTAGCCCACGGCTAAAAGATTACATGCATGGAGTGACACAAAACACTCTGTCACTAGTACACTTGGCTACCAGTCACTCTGGTCAATCAAGCAGTCAGCATTTCAGGTAGTCACCAACCACCATTCAGTTCCTTGGTCAATCAAGCAATCAGCACCCACCAATCGGTCAGCAATACCTGATCACCTACTACTCGACCAGCAACACACTGTTCACTCAGCTCTACAGCTGCTATGGTTCATCTTTACAGCTGCTATTGTCAACTTCTATGGTCAGCTCTACAGCTGGTACCCCATCGACTCTGATCAGATGAAAATAAATCTGACACTGTGTACTATGTATGACATGGGCATATACAATAAAATGTAATGACGTTATATATGGTAAGCTATACAAATTACATTATCAGCACAACATTATAAAGCAATAAACAGGTTCAGAAGTGAACCTACCTGTGTCAGATAAGAATCCTATGGTACTAAACGTTTCTTAATAAAATGCAACTTTACTTCATGCAACTCATCCTTTACCTCAGACAATAAATATCAGCAACACCAACATTAAATTCACACAGTCAGTACGAAACCTAGGTGTTACTCTCGACAGTACTCTCTCATTGCACCAACATGTCATGAACATATGCAAGGCTGCATATCTTGAGCTGAGACACATCAGCTCCATTCGCAGATGATGCCACTAAAACACTTGTGTGTTCCTTAGTACTTTCAAGACTCCTCTTCTGACACTCGTATTCTCATTAATCCCACAATGAAAATGAAATCATATGGACAACGTTCTTTTACATACCAGGGCCCAGCAACGTGGAATGAATTGCCCACTGAACTTAGATACAAAGACACAGTGATCTCATTCAAAAGCGCTCTTAAAACTCACCTATTTCAACTGCAAGAACAGACTTAAAGACCTAATAGTGTTTCCTTACCCTAAATATTTACAGCATGTTTTCTGTTTTCTAATTTCGTGGTGTTTGTTTTTGTAATCATATCATTATATATGTCTTTTAAGTGTTGTCAAATGTTGTAAAGCGCTTAGAGCTTCTAAAGATTAGGTGCTATACAAAGTCCTCATTATTATTATTATTATTATTATTATTATTATTGCTAAATTTATAACTCTCCCATTAAGTCACATACAAGAATAGGAAATATTTGCATTATACTACATAAGCCGAAGCTACATAAAAGATATGCAAAAATACACGTGGTAGTATAATAGTTGTAACCTATAATATACATAAGAAATTAATAAATAACTCATATACCTCTACAGCTGAAGATGTGCAAGTCCTTAAGTAGACTGCTCACTGACAAGACGTTCCCTAATGTAAAGATTTAGTCTTACGGTGAGGCATTTATGCACAGATGATGCAGCCCTACATCGTCTGTGCACTTGATTTCGGTTTTTCCCATTGAAAGCACTTTGCATGTGCGGCATAGGATGAACCGAACTCACTGTTTCGAAATATTGTACAATATACATAAATCACCCTCGGGTATCGTTGTACACAAAAAACAAAACCCGAGTACATCTATTTAATAAATAAAGGGATTTATACAATTCCGTGACAGAGTAGGTCAAAGATTCATAATTCTCGTATTATATTTTTATAATAAAATTACATCTCTAAATTGTATTTCATTTTTATTGCAAGCATATTCAATAATAAATAGAATTTTTATAGTATATTATATTGAATAAATTTGCAACTATAAATATTTTTTAGTGTGAGTCAAGGAAAAAGGCTACAGATGGTTTGAAATGCCATTAGGAGACAAACATATCAGCCAGAGTTATTCAAAGCAGTATTAAATTCTTATACTCATTCTTTCTCCCTTGCTGCCTTCTTTTTTCTATTCTGTCTTTCCATTTCACTCATTCTATTCTTTCTCCTTTCATTCTTTCCCTTCCTTTTTCCGTTCATCCCCTATAATTTTTTCTTCTGTTTTTCCTTTATTTCTTTTCTTAAATTTACACAGAGCAAAGGACTATGTTTTCTTCTGTGAAAGTATCATAATCAAACTGGAATCCCTTGAACCTTTCAGTAAAGTGATGAATTCTAAAATTAATGACAAAGAAATGAAAAATTATAACTAAATAATCACAAAGAATTATCAGATGTTAAGCTGTACTTAATAGTTACCTAGATTGACTGAAACATTTTTTTGTCAGGCTTTGACACTAGCTATGACTCTGCATGAGAAGGGGAGGACAGCTCTGAAGAGAAAGGAAGTGAATCTGGCTCTCCCACTCCTATTAGAGGCAGATAAGGAATTTAAGTAATATTGGAATTCTTATTTACACTTGTTGCTTTATATAATCAGAAAGATACTGTGAGCATACCATTTTCACTTGCAAACTTTTTTCTGCATTAGCAAATGGTAAGATGGACATGCCTTCTGCATTTGTAGAGTGTCTGGCTCATGGAGACATGCCTTCTTCTTTGGTAGAGGTGTCTGGCTGATTGGAACATGCCTTCTACATTCCTAAATGTATTTGACTGATTGGAACATGCCATCTACTTTGTAGAGGTATTTGGTTGATGGGGACATACCTCTGCATTTGTAGAGGTGTCTAGCTGATGGGGACATGCCTTCTACATTGGTAGAACTGTTTGGCTGATGGGGACATGCCTACTGCATTGGTTGAGGTATTTAACTGATTGAGACATGGTAGAGGTGTCTGGCAGATTGGGACATGCCCTCTGCATTGGTTGAGGTATTTGTCTCATTGGAACATGCCTTCTGCATTGTTAGATGTGTTTGGTTGATTAGGACACATGCCTCTGCAGTGGTTGGCATATTTGGTTGATTAGGACACATGCCTCTGCAGTGGTTGGCATATTTGGTTGATTAGGACACATGCCTCTGCAGTGGTTGGCATATTTGGTTGATTAGGACACATGCCTCTGCAGTGGTTGGCATATTTGGTTGATTAGGACACATGCCTCTGCAGTGGTTGGCATATTTGGTTGATTAGGACACATGCCTCTGCAGTGGCTGGCATATTTGGTTGATTAGGACACATGCCTCTGCAGTGGTTGGCATATTTGGTTGATTCAGACATGCCTTCTGCATCAGTAGAGGTTATTTGTTAATTGGGACATGACTGCTTCATTTATAGAAGTATTTGACTGAGTGGGTCATGTCTTATGCATTGGTTGATGTATTTAGCTGATGGGGACATGCTTTATGCATTGGTTGATGTATTTAGCTGATGGGGACATGCCTTATGCATCAGTAGAAGTTATTTGCTGATTGGGACATGCCTTATGTGTCAGTAGAGGTTATTTTCTGATCGGAACATGTTTTCTGCATTGGTTGAGGTATTAAGTTATATTCTTTTAGTTTTTAAGTGTTGTTTTTGACATGGCTGATTGCAGAAAAAAATGTATATAAAAATCTGGAGATATCAAGAGATCTTTTTTCTAGTTTTGCTTCTACAAAATTTACCAATGTGTAATCTGTGGGTGTTGGTGATTAATGAAGTGTTTTACCAGATCCTCTTTGGGTAAATATCTGATGAATCCAGGCAACAGTTCTGATTGAAAAAGTCTCTCTAACTGTCTGTCTGTACATCTGTTACCACATCTCCTTAACTGTCCAGTTGAAATTCTAGCAGTTTCTTAGTTGTCTTACTCCTTGGATAACCACTTTCCTATGAGAGGAATGCCAGTCTTGGCTATAGTTTGTCTGGGTAACTGAAAGGGGATCAAAGGTCAGATGTGCATAATTTTTATTACAATAACATTTTTCAGTATTTTTTGACCAAACATGTCTATAGTCACAGCAGAATGGCATGAAATATGTATGATGAATTATGCATTTTGATCCCTGGGTCACTAACAGGGGTTGTTGTTGTACAAAGGGGAGAGAAGGGATATTTAGGGAGTATGAATATTATTCATTAGAAAAATAGCATGGAGATTTGTGATAGTTAACATTCTTTATTGCTCAAGTTTAATAAAATACAAAATTTTTATGTAACAGATCTGATTGTTACACGTACATAATGATATTTAAACTGTGTGATTGACTGGTTCCAAAATGATACGTTATATTTGGATTCCAGTCCTTATTGCATGTTTCATTTTTGCAAGTACCAACTCTCAGGTTTCTCTACTCTGAGGCCATTTTCTAAGACATTATCGCTGATCAAGTCAATTAAGTTGGTGTTCGGATACATCTGTAAATGAAAAGTAAGTATACTTGTCAATTATTTCAGTGTTGATTGATTTTCATTAACCTTTGCATTTTTTGGTGTCTTTTGTCAATGGAATCACATAATATCTTAGTTATTGCCTCAGTAGGTGTAATACACCCTTCATTGAAAACTTGGTCACTGTGATATATTTCATGCTTTTTGTTGTTTGTACTTAGTGTAGTTGAACCCAGTTTCTCAAGGTCAGACTTTGCATTTCGATGATTTTTTTTAGTCAGTATTACTTGTAGAGTCACTTAGTTATGTTTGTATGTATTGTGTGCAGAACTACACCTTTCACAGAAATGTATTTCACTGTCATTATTATTTAAGTCTACCGAGTTGATAAGCTTTGCATTAATGTCCGTTCTCATTGGTTACTTTTCTGGACATTCATGACTGAAAGGGTGCAGGTTTGAATTATACCATGATTAGCACAGGTTGGCTTTCACATTGTGTTAATTTAATTTTTGCAAACACTGTTGCTCATAGAATCAAATAATCAGTATTTCAATATATCATATGATTTACTAGACCTTTCAGCAAAAATGAAATCTCAGTGACCAGTTATTTTTATCCAGTGAGTCTTGTTAAACTTTGCATTTATCTCATCATCTCAGTTAGTTCCCTATTAGTGACATAACTTGGTAGTAATTGTGACAGGCAGAATACTACAGTTATCAATGAAAGCTAAGCTACTGTGACCTGTGTGTGTGTAACAGAATTGAAACCGAGTGGGTTTCTTTTCTTGGATTAAATGAACAACACAAAACACAATGTGATGGATGATGGAAATTTATAAAATGAATTACTAAGTATATATATGTATATAGTACAAATGCACTGAATCTCTCCCACTCCTATCATACGATTGATAAAATCACTCTACACACATTCACGAAATGAAAAGAAACAAACAAAAATACAAAAATATGATTCATATACCTCTAGAATGAAAAAGTGAGGTTCAAATAACCTCAGGGACTGCAAAAAATGTTTCCGCTAATATCACGCAATGTAAGCGAGATTCACATAATCTCACATATGTAATACATTAAGTTTCAAATAAACAATGAATGCTATGAGAGCAAGATTCACATATTCTCATGTAATGCAATACTGAAAGCAAGATTCACATAATCTCATGTAATGTAACAATGAAAGCGAGATTCACATAATCTCATGTAATGCAAACAATATTGTACTCAATTGAAACCACAATCAATTGAAACAAACATATCACTGTTAAAACTTGAACAGTCATACAATTCACAAACTGTTACACCTCACAGTTTCACTGGACCCTTGGATTGGCCCACATTTATTGACCGCTCCCACCCTTCACGGATCCACCACAAGTACTTATACGTACAGACGGCACCCAACACTCTTGTATTGGTTATGTCTATATTCGTGGTTCCACCACATGTATAATCTTACGTATACATATACGTACGGACAGCACACTGCACTATGGACAGCTACTCTCAGACTTAAACAGACAGCATGCCTCTCTGTGGACAGCTACGCCCACCCCTAAACAGCTACCGTCAGCCCTAAACAGCTACAATAAAACCAAACTGGTTATAATAATGGGTTCTGAATTAAATTGCTAGATACATACTCATAAATTAAACTGTAATAGCAAAGTTCGCAACGTAAAAGGCTTCATTACCCGATATGACATACAAACGAGAATAGGTTTCATAAATCAAATAAAATATAAATTTAACACTTACTCCTATGGCCGGAGAACATAATGGAGAACGTTCACTCCCTGACAAAATCCAAATGACCTGTGCCACAGTTTGAAATGAATCAACCTTAAATCCATAGGGGAGTGAATAATAGTCATGGTCAAATGCTCATGTATACCATGCCTTTCGTGACTCTCATCGCATATAGTTTCGGAATCGCTCACCTGGAGAAACAGTGATTCACCCCAGGTAACGTTGTATGCCTGCACAACGAATAAAGGTGAAAATAGATCTAAGGCAAAACCAAGTTATTTCTTGCCTTATTCTGTGACAGTGTGTGTGTCCTTCAGGAATCATGCCTTGTCTCAACCGAGTTTGCCTCATTCTGGATCATGCCTTGTCTCAACCAAGTTTGTCTCATTCAGGATCATGCCTTGTTCAACCAAGTTTGTCTCATTCAGGATCATGCCTTATTCAACCATGTTTTTTTCATTCAGAATCATGCCTTGTCTCAGCCATGTTTGTCTCATTCCGGATCATGCCTTGTTCAACCAAGTTTGTCTCATTTAGGATCAGCCAAGTTTGTCTCACATGCCTTAATCTCTCTGCTATTTTCTGACCTCTTGGAGAGTTCAATAAAAGTCCAAGAATTGCTAAGCTTTTCATCAGGGGGATAAACATGTTTATATAAACACTTAATGCAAAATTGATGACAAATTCTGGACTCTGCATGTTAGAATCACTAGAGTTATTTAAAACAAGAGATATGTAAATAAGAAGTTGTGTAACAATAATAAATGAATGGAATTATTGTGTCTATCACATAGAGAACCAACATGTTTTGACCAATATATATTTTGCTGTTTATTAACAGTAAGGTTGGTGTTGCCAGATTG